>OZ034977.1:33985851-34012851 GCA_964030785.1 Siderastrea siderea | reverse complement strand
ACAAATATACAATGCAAACAAAAATTAAAAGGCTCAGTGGAAAAAGGGCATAAGTTACGATTTGAGGTTGAAATCTAAAATTGTTCTAATTTATCTCAACTTTGGCACAAAGGCTGGCTTTCATGTAAGAAACATCTATAGTTGTGCATTTATTTCTCAACCTGAGAGCTTGAATTCGAACAAAAAAACTGAACTCATTCATTAAGTGAAGCACGAATGATTTCTTGTGTTCTCTGTGTGAATTAAAACATAAGGAATTCAAACAAGCATCAGCTCTCGCCCTGTTGTTTTATTAAGCTTTTCAGTTTTTAATCTCAATCATTACGTTTGCCCTTTTTCCACTGTGCCCTTCAATTTGAAACAATTTTGACAAAAAATTACACAATGAATCATATTTTGCATACTTATTTGTAAATGTGACAAAATGTATACAAAATAAATGAATTATTAATAATAATTTAATTGTAATAATATTATAATTAAAGTGAATGAGTAAAAATAACATGATTCAAAGCTGTTTGTTTTGAGATGGTTGTTCCTAGTGAATATTCAGTTCTCTTTTTATCTTGACCTGGTTTTTGCATTTGGTAGTAGCATGATCTAAAACTGAGAAACCAATAGCTCTATCATGTTTAAATTCAATATACCTTCTTGGTACTTAATTTTGCAGGTACTTAATTTTGCGATTTTGGCGAGACAATATTTCACAGGGTTTTATTTTCGTGATTTCAATAGGCAAAATATGAAAAAAGGGCATTGAATTTCTCGATTCAAGCATTCTCAACTTCATTTTATTTTTCAAAAAGGCTGGACATTTTAAGATTTGTAGATAAACTGGAACAAACAAAACGTATTTAATAAAAAATTAACTTTTAAGGTAAACTGGAACAAGCAAAACGCATATTTGAGAATTAACTTTTAAGTGACTGTATTACAAAGTGGATACGCATTATCTCAGTATGTAGTTCGCGGCAATGTTTATAAAACCAGTTATTAATAATAATTTGTGTATTTGGCGATACATATCCTATATATGTTGTTGTTATTACATGTGAATCATTTTTTTCTGTGATTGAATCTTCTATATGGGTATTAAATTTCGTGAGGATTTTTATTCGCAGGTCTTAATTTTGCAATTTTTTTTACAATCACAAAAAATGCGACATTAAAGACCGGTGAAATTAAGTACCAATTAGGTAGTCTGCTTTTGTATCCAGATCTGTTAAAATAATGCACTTTTAAACTAGTAATAGTTGACACAGATTACAGCTGCCCCCACTGTTAAGAGGTTTTGTGATTGTATTTATTGATTTTGAAGGTTTCTTTTTTCTTGATTTACTTAGGAACACTTTTGTGTGGTATTTATTTTTCTGTAGTATCATTTAATAGGTTTTAGATTGTTCCTGCAGAAGCAGGCCAAGTTGAGATTAGTACTCAGTCCAGATCTAAGAGGTTTCATGAACTTACGGAATCGCGCCAGTAATGCAACACATCAATCACTAATGCAAATGAGCTCTGTTTTTACTATCTTCCGTGAAACTTGTTTGTGCTTGGGTAATTGCTTGGGTATTGTTTGGGTACAAATTAGTCGAACCTATCTATTGAGTGAGGGACAATAAAGGAACAATAAGCAGCAGGAGAATAAAGGTGAAGCTACTTGTGCGAGTCGCGTGCCTCAAACGATCTGCTCGTCCTATATTGCTGAAATAGAACTTTTATTCTGCAATAATATAAGTTCTTTATTAGAACAAACATTGTAGTGGAAAGTTTATAGGGAAATTGTACTCAAATGCGGGAAGTGTTGGAAAGCAACTTCCCGCGACATGGAAATAATTTCCTTATACGCAGTGTAACATTATACACTTTAAACTATAGTTTATACTGCTTACACTGAGCAATTAATATTTTTTCTGGGCCATTTATTGAATGAGGAGTTTCATTTTCCCTCTCAGATAATTTTTTTCTTCACTTTCTCTCTAGGGATGTCTGCCGCGTGGAGCGGACCACGCGCTTTGCTCAGCACAATTCTGCATGCGTTTTGTAAGTCAATATAAAGTCGGAAAAAGTGTTACCGCGAACATTAAAAGCGACACAGCAGGAGTTCCAATCTTGAGAAATGTAGTCTTTGGTTACAGTTAATAATAAGCCATGGGTACATTCAATCAACCCTTAGGCTAATTTGCATAAATGTTTTTGGTGGCCTAAGTTTGTTATTAAAATAACCACGAACGTGACTTTTGATACAAAATGCGCTTTCTCGGACGCACTTCGTACATTACAAGCGAGATTTTTCACAGAGACAATCAACCACATGAATTGAATCAAGTAAAATCGCAAAAGCGGCTTCTTTTGTTAATGTGCTGAATTTTCCTAGTCACTCAAATTATCTTGCAATGTCTGAAAGGTTATAAATAACGAGGTCGCAGCTCGACTTGCAACTGAAATATTGACCGAGAAATTTCACAAGAAATTCACTGTTTCCATGAGCTTTTACTGAAGGCAGGTTCTAGCGTTGTTGTGTTTCCATGCGACCTAATGAATACCCGGCCACTTATTTCCATCTCATTGAATAACAAAAGCACCTATTGTGTTATGCCTCATTCTTTAAAGCGTTCCGACACATGTAAATGAAGTGGCCGGGTATTCTGAAATTGCTCCCTTGCGGGTTAAAAACTTGTAGGGTTTACTGGTGTTGAGATTCACTCGTTCGCTAAGCAATTCTTGCATGTTTATGGACCAAAGCTTTCAGTCCCCCAGAGTGATCTGTGTCGACAAATCGTTTCCAAATGATTTCTGTAAACTATATTTAAATGCGTGTCTGACAAATAGTCTTACACAGCATCTCTGGATCCAAAATTTCTTAGGTCGAACTCAAACTTTTCCTTCTCATGGCTGACAATTTACGTCGGCTTTCTATGGGAATAAAATGAGGCAAACGAAAATAAAAACTACAGTTTCTCTTTCGCCTTCAAAACAGCTGCTCTTCGGGATTTTACATAATTATACTGAAAACATGTGCGGTAAGGAAGCGCTCGCAGTATGACTGACGGCAAAACAACCCACGGGTTTTCTATGAACACTGTGCACCCCTAGATAGAGATTTTTTATTTACTTACACCATCACATGACCCATATGTTTACTGATGCTACGTCATCATTACCCGATTATTCCGTTCGGGCGTTTAGTGATGAAACGTCACCATTACCTGATTATTCCGTGCGCGCCCTGTTCTGGCAAATCGAGATATGATCTGGTATATATACTGTATATTTTAACTGTAAGTACTTTACTTCTCTTTACTTTATATAGGCGCAAGCTATAAGGATGCCTCCTCAGGATTTTGCCTCTAGGCAAAATCCCTGCAGGGGCAATTAATTTAATTATTCATAGTTAGAATGTTTACTTACTAAGTAACTCTTGCCCTGCCTCTCGTTTCTCTTCAGCGCTGTCCATTTCTGTCTTCTTCAGCAGCTCATACCTTTCCCGCTCACATCTCTTGAAGTCTGCTAGGGCTGTCACCACGTCATCTGAAAGTGCAAATTTGTCTGCGACTCCATGGCAAGCCTCTAGAACAACCGTGAAACAGGAACCCAGCAATTCATTCACAGCATTAAGGGAGATGGAGTTCTGTGAAGCATATTCAATCACAGCCAAAAGGCGCTCTGGAGAGAATTGAACAGCAAGATTAAATAAGGATAATTCAGTTGGGGCTGTAGCATGTGTAAGGGATAACATTTCTTTGCATTGAGGTCATTTCTCCAAACGTGTTAAGAGTACCATATGGCACAAGATGCCACTACATGCTCAATATTTGGTCAATCATGAAGGCATAAAATTGAACCCCCCTCCTATATGAGACTTGATTTGCCACCCCTCCAACTTTTGGAACATTTTCACTTTGTAGTTTTAGGTTCAAGTTGATATCTGACAACAAGCAGTGCACCGAGAGCTGCAAATTTAGCTGTAGTTTAGGGGTATACCCAATACATATGAGGAACGGGGAAATTTTAAACGTTTTTCTTTTTTCATTTTGGAGAGACATCTGAGACATCCTCCATCCCTGTTGGTGTGATTTACAGCACACCCCAGAAATTACCTTTCAAATGGTGTATCACATGGGGTCTACCAGTTCATCATTGCCAATTTAGAAAAACTTGGCATTTGCCTTGGGTGGGAAAGGGTTAAAGGACTTGAAAGGTCACAGTATTTTTAATAATGATGAACTGTTTATTTGAAAGGGACCAATGAAATTCTATTCTTTCTTGCCTCAAGTGTCTAGTTTTCACCATATGTCCTGTGTTTTGCCGTCTGTGTCTTTCTTTAGAGTTTTCAAAGAGCAAAAGGCAATTTTTAAATCAAATGAAATAACAATTTTTTTTACCTCAACAGTAAAAATTATTGACTTTTTATAGGCTGTAAAAGTTACCAAAATCTAGCCTCATATGTCACACGACTGAGCTAGTGAGGGCCGTGGGTCTATTCGTGACGTGACATCACAAACTGATTTGCATGGCATTAAGTCTTGTAAACATGCATGCAAAGCAGTTTGTGATGTCAAATCAGGAATAGAGCCATGCCCCTTCTGAATCGGTTGTGTACCAAGTGATCCTTAGTTTTTCATAACTTTTGAAGCCCATAAAAAAGTCAAGAACTGCATAATAATGGCTTAATGTTTTTGTAATAGGTGCAAAGTTTTATATAAGCAAAAAAATATCTTGGGGTTAGGTGCACTTGAACTAAAAACATACCATTGACCTCCTTTCCAATGTCATGGAAAGGTGCAAAATCTGGTTTGTCAAGGATTTCAGCAAGTGTTGTCATATGTCCCTTAATCTTTTCATCTGAAACAATTAAAGTAGTAAATAAAAGATTGTTAGATTCAGTGCAAAGTTGTTGTTAATAATTGTTGCTACATGTAGGATAATTTTAAGCTATAAATTCACCGTGCTACCTGGTGAATACTGTATAACATTTCAAGACACGGCTGCTAAGCTTTAGCTCAATATTAATTAATTAATTTATTATTATTTTTTACTTTTTGATCTCCACATCTCAAAATTATACCACTAATAATAATAATTATTATTCACCTCAGGCTCAGTAAATATTGGCAAATATTTTCTGAGCGTAAGATTTACTTTGCCTTCAG
This sequence comes from Siderastrea siderea, assembly GCA_964030785.1. Taxonomy (NCBI): domain Eukaryota; kingdom Metazoa; phylum Cnidaria; class Anthozoa; order Scleractinia; family Rhizangiidae; genus Siderastrea; species Siderastrea siderea. The sequence continues at coordinate 34,007,701 of OZ034977.1, read as the reverse complement.
TAAATAATTGTTAATTATTAACAAATTAATAGCAAGATTTACTTGTCATACCATAACTACATGTTCAGAAAAACATGTTCGTTATAATTCTGTCTTGTCTCCAAAGTTAATGAAACAATGCATTTATACCCAGAACAAGGAACCATTAGTGCTTATCTCAATTTTCATCCTTGTGACCATTTCTAACTTCAATAAGCCAGCTTTACTTGAGTTTTAGTCACAGTTTTTTGTACCTGGCAATACACTGACAGTAAATGACACGCCAACTTGTTTCCTATCATTCTTTCGTGTCCATCCTGATTGCTTTTTCAGGTTGGGATGGGAGGGAGGAAGGGAGCATTTTTCTGAGATTTTGTGCCACTTATGGAGTGCTTAATCATTATTAAGAGATGCCTAATTTAGGGAAGGTGTTTGTGCTTGTCAAAACCCAGGTGTTGTGTTAAACAAAGTTGTAATTAATTTATAACTGTTTACCAATCTTTGGACGTGACTGTACTTTGTTCTTGCTGACATCCAGCCCTTCTTGGTTACTGAAGAACAGTTCTCCCTTTGTATTTTTAGGCAGTACTTGTGCCTGTGTATCAGAATTAAAAAGTAACAGGTGGTGTAAGGTAGTTATTATAAGAGACTTTGGGAGCTGTTGCATCACTCCCCCCTCAACCCCCTACTATTTTATGCAAGCTAACTTAAGTGCGGTGTTAAACTAGCTACTGAACAATAATACCATTTATGGAATGAAATGCAATGGAATGATAAGGAATGGAACAGTTTTCATGTCATTCTTGTTATTTTGGTACCATTCCAGATCATTCCAGTATATTATACATTTCTGGTCTCATTCCAGTTCAGTCTGCTTCATTCTGACGTTTAGTAACTTGCACCAGTTATAGTTGTTATGGATGTTCATTAAGGGATGTTTAAAGTAAGCAGTGGGGCAGGGGGAGGGGGGGGGGGTGTTTGATTCATTTCAGGCATTCATTCAAGTGAATGGATGTGGCAAGTTGAATTGTGGTTTTGTTTACTTGCAAAACTCTTGAAAATATTCCAATTTTGAGGCAGTAAACCCTGAGTGCCTTGTATGAAGTGTTACTCTCCAGAAAAATTTAATTTCCATTTTCTCATAAAGGGGGTCATTTGTTTAAAGGAAAAACTAGCCATTTATTCAAGGAATATATTTATCCTTGGAGTCAAAATGTGTTTTAGAAAAATTTAAAACACCACCTCTAAAATGTCCTTCCTCTCTGCTTCATTACTTGTTTCTGATTCAACTGAGCTATTCACAAGCTCAATGCTTTCTTCTTCCCTGTCTGGTGCATCTACAAACACCATCTGGTTGTCCTCCAAAGAATTCACTGCAGTGTAATCAACGAGAGAAGTTAGTCGTGCTGAACACTGCATGCCGGTTATCGTAAGCTACGTTTTCTGTTTGTGTGGTAATAATCACTAGGTTCTTCTTCATACTTTTAAGTAGAGAGCCTCTCACAAATAACCATCATTAATATTAAATCCCTTTCACAGTTTTGTTCTTGCTTTACGCAAATAAATGGTATGATAAGTACTTGAACTCTAATAGCAAGTAAATATCCTCCCCAATGCCCTTTATTCTGTGTCCGTCACTTTTGAAGGCTTAAAATCAAATTCTGATGCATTGATTTTCCACTCAGGAGGTACTTCACATGCAAACATCCCAAGCTAAAAAGTTACCCCCAATCCTATCTCGCTAAATAGCCCGGCTAAGAATGGCAACTGATGTTTTGTTTAAATTTTTTCATTTGCAAAATGAGAATGTCGTTCTCTATCAGGCAACGAACGAGTCATAATTTTTTCACCACTTTTGCCATTATTAAATGCGATCAACAAAAATATTTGTTCAAAACATGGCGTGACCCAGTCAACCATGATCAGATGCTAGCGTGGGACAGATTTAAAATAAATGTCACGTCATAACAAAACTTGATGATTCAGTCCTTTTGATCACCTGTACCAGTAAGAAAGAACTATTTGTCACTCGAAAGCTGCCTCAAAGAATCTAACCTGTTCATAAATCGTCAAAATGAACGAGTAATAATTTGATACACCGTCACGTGTTGATGATCATTTGTATCGTGATAATTGCGTTGGCAATTGAATACTAAATATTTCCAGAAACATCACCAAGACCAATGTATAGAAATTATTTAACGTGGATTTCTTTATTTTAGAGCTTTTTTATTCCTTTAATCTCGTTTCGGAATGGAGCCGATTGATTTTGATAGCTCTCATGGTCGCCAAGACTGAATCGAAGATCATCGCGCACTCTTTTACCCCGTGCTCGAAAGCGTTTCAAACTTTGTACAAATTAAGTGGTGCTTGACGTTTCAAATTAAGTTTTGCATAAGGAAAACTTCATTCAAGATTGCATTTCTCAATAATTTTAAATTCTGGCCGAAAAGACAAAATGAGACGCGACAAAATGAAGTAAAGCGCGCGCCACTTCTTCCTTCGCTCAGCCCGATCCCGGAAGTGAACACACCGACATTTCGCAGCTCTGCACTGAAATAAAACTTTCAAATATACTCACAACTGACAATAACATCGCTACAACTGCATTACACATTTAAACTTACTGATTGTTGCTTGTACCTTCCTTGTCAGTTCCTGCAAGACTTGATGTGAGACTGAATTGTTTGTGTCTAGAGTTATAACACGATAGCAGACAAATTCGGGGAATAACCTTGTTCAGAGCGTCATTTGGCTGTTAGTTTAGGAGATTATAGGAACTTCCAACTACAACCATTGCGAAAATCCGCGTCAAATTGAGAAACTTTTTTCTAAGATTTACGCTAGAAGGCATTTACGCTTTTATTAATTACTGTTAGCCTTCTTTAATCTTTAAAGCTAAATTTTGTAGTCAAACTTGAGTTGTTACTTGAGAGAGTGTGTCGAAATTCTCCTAACCCCTCCGCGGAATACCTCCGAATTTAGTATGTGACAAATCCTGACCCAAATAACCCAAATAGCTTTGTTTGTAGTTTCCAGTTCGTACGCGGTCGTTTGAAACAAGTTGTAGCCGCATCTGTGTTTCCAAACAATTTTGTTGATAGATTAAAAGTGGAATAATATTTTCCGCAACATACAAACATACACAAACATCTATTTCGGCCGAATAAATTATATGCAGCAGTCTGGGCAGAACAACTCAATAAGGTGCTAAAATGCTTTCAAAGCAAACTGATACAGCTTGTACCAACGAAACGTCTCTCAAATGATCTTTCTTGCCTCAAATGATGTCAAAATATGGCAGGGACACCTTCAAGTCAACAAGAAGAAGAGGCAGGCTCTCGTAGCTGGGTGTTAGACAAAAAGAAAGGTCAGTAAGAACTGAGAGGGGTAGAGTAGTGTGGAGTCCCCATCGTGACCCCTCCCCTCCCCTCCCCTCCCCAGTCTTCAATGGGTCCTTTCACACACTATAAAGTAACTTAGGATAAGGGGCATTAGGACATCCAAGAACATTGTAAACAGTTGATAATTATACATAGTTTCAACTGGTTGGCATGTTTCTTTTCTCTTTTTCCTAACCTTTTTTCCTTAAAAGCATAAAACACTATCATGGTTTTTTCGAAGCCCTGCATGTCAGTTTTCCTGAGGTTACTGCTATGTGTTAAGTATGCGTTTAAATGTTTATAAAGAAACGCCAACACGATTGACTGTGTGATAGCAAATAAAAGCTGTTCTGCAACCCACACACCCAGCAAGTGGTACACTCAAGTGTTCATCGGGTCATTGTGAAGTCAAGTGAAAACAACAGATACAAACTACAACCTTCTTTTATTGACAAAGCATTCTGACCTAGGAAAATACTTAACAAACAGTACAGTTAGGTAAAATAGCTTATCATTATTTCTGATTAAACCCCACTTCCACGCCAAAGCTATAATTCTGTAAAAGCTTTATTAAGCCCCAGTCAACTATTTCACTTCACGCTTTAATAAAGGAAGGACTATTTAATCAGTTAGAGAAAGGATGGGGGGAGGGGAGCTATTCCAATAGTAAATTTCAGATAAAAAATTAAAATCATTGACTTTTCCAACTGTTTGTTACACCACAATGGGAGAAGGGTAAGGCAAAGTCTCACACACATGTGAAGCAATTGAGAGTGTTGCTACTCCCGCTGGATGGGATGCTAGTCCATCGCAGGGTTACCCTCAGCAGTATATTGGTGGTACCCATTTATACACCTGAGTGGAGAGAGACAATGTGGGGTAAAGTGTCTTGTCTAAGGAGCCTACGTTGAACCACCAACCTTCAGATGTGAAGTCCAACATGCCAACAACTCCACCACACATCCCCATGGGAGAAGTGGGCCCAGGATAATTTCAAATCTGTCTTCCAAAGGCAGCAGTAGGACTTACATAACAGACAGGGACTTAATAAAGGTTTTACAGTAACTATCAACAGCCCAAAAACTAAGTCACTTGGAATATTTAAGTGTAACAAAACATTAGTTAACTACTGATTCCTTTTCTAAAATTTGCAAGAGTTAAGTTAAAATCTCTATTTATTTTACAGCATTCCATAGAAAAGTAATCATTTCATGTGTTATTTGGTATTCCTTATTATTCCTGTTCATTTCCAACAAAGCAGTTATTTCAAAACATTATCGCTGGACAATCTAATTCTATTGAAATCTCTCTTTTTTTCTTTCTATGATGCTTATAAATATTATTTTCCAGATGATGTGTCATTTGCACCAAAATTTTTAAATATCTATCCGTGCTGGAAAATTCAGTACTTTTATAGCATTCCATTTTATCTTTTTTTTATTATTCTTTCAACTGCCTTTTATACCCTTAAAAAACAGTTGAGATTTTTCAAACCAAGGAAGGTTTAAACATCAACCAAGGTTTTTGCTTGTCTGTAAAAATATTTTCACTGCTTGTTTGAGATTGGACAATCAGAAAAAAAAGGCAAAGCAACTTTTTTTTCAAAATCATCACTGAGACATTGATTTATGGATAAGCATAACCATATTTTGAAAAAGAAGCCCATAAGCGTGAGATCTTGCAGTTTGAAAAGGGTGACAGAGGCATACCATGAGTTAGAAACCTCCGATATTATGCACAAGTGAAAGTTAAACCAGATACCCCCACCCCACTACAGAACACAGATGGAGATTTTTTCTGGGGCAGATTTCTTCTGGTATAGTTGGTACAGTATAGAGTGACAGAGCACTTTTCAACTGGTTGATACAAGTAATTATTTTGTATTTCATTTGTTTTCATTTGGTTATTCATCCAATTAGCCGGAGTAACACCACAACCAATCATGATTGGCATACATGCATTGGATTTATGATACTCAGTTGAAAACCGCTCTAACACTCTCAAAAATAAGGTCGTATTTCTCACTCCCTTGAAGCACTTCAAGACAATCAATAAGAAACAATTCACAATTTTGAATGGTGCACATTGGATAACTGAACAGAACCATGTTCATTGTATTAACTGTTATGCATTTTACAGAGTGAAGCTTTCAAAATTCTTATTGCAGTCCAGTTAGAGTACAAAATGCACTTTAATAGTTCCCATGGCAACTGGTTAGTTCCAGTCAGATATTTTTCAAAAACACAACAATTAATTAAAATGTTTTGCACCTTCACCTTCATATGTTTTAAGCTATCTGCTCTGTTCAAAAACCATCAATGTGCTATGTAGAAACTGCATTTTGATGTGTTTTGTATGAAAACCTGTTTTTGTTTTAACAGAAGCTCATGTTAACTATTTCCAAGCTACAGTAAATGGTTAATGATACATCTCCATTTTTCAAAATATCCACTGTTAACATTTCTGAAAATCTCCTTCTTTGAAGCATTTTTCATTATTGAAGCAAGGGGACTCTGGACAGAATACTCCACAATATAGAAAAACTCTGCAAACAAATTGAAAAGAAAAGAAAATGTACACCTGCAGATGTACTTCTCCAAAGGAAGGAAGTACTTGCTTCTTTGACTAAATGACTGTAGTGCACTGAGTCCGTTTTGAAGGAATTCAACCCATGTACAATACTCTCCTTTTCAACCTGGAGCAACAAAAAGATTATTATTTTCATAAAATTAAAAAAGATGTGAACAATATATGCATGAAGCACTGTGATACAGTCATACTCTTGATTGTTTATCAGAAGTTACACTGTGTGGTTCCAGAAAATATCCATACCCCCACAACAGAGGGTCATTGGGAATTCTGAGTGGGAGGGGGGGCTTGAAGGCCAAAATTTTTAAAGGAAAGTATGAGCCTATTAAAACTGGAATTGCCAGAGGGGTGGGGGTTCAAACCAAAAAAACCTCAGTGGCAGGAGTATGGATATTTTCTGGAACTGCAACACAATATAACTCTGTGAGGTGGTTGTTTGTTTTGGAAACATCAATTGCTTTTGGAGAGGAAGCTTGTTTCAGGGGCCATTTCTTTCTGAAGACTGGTACATTACTTTTCAAAAATATTATTACAGCTGGAACTGTACAGCTGTAAGTACACATAAAGGGTTGGTATATGCCAGTCTTCACTCATTATAAATTTTTACACCAGTTTATTAAAGACAAAAGACAAAACAAGACCTACTCTAAGACATCAGTTGTAAAGGTCAAGGTAAAAAAAGGCACAAAAAATTACACAAATAGCTATTATTTGGGTGTAGCCACAGAAGACAAGAGTCATTAACCAGGATGCCTGACACAATTAAAATACTAAAGAATTCTAAGCTCAGGCCCAAAAAATATGGCTGGCATTGGATATGTTGTGGTTCAATTTCATCCTTGGTTCAATTTTTATTTTCCTTTGTTTTTGTCTATGGTAATGTGGTAATGAGCTTAAAACAAAGGCGAATAAAAATTGAACCAAGGATAAAATTGAACCACAACACATACTTCAAAACAGAAAATACACAATCATATGATGAGAGTACACTGTTGACTTCAAAGCCATGTTAGACGTTAGACAAACATTTCTTTTAACATGTGCCCACATTATCCTCTTACCATGTATCTCTTTCAGTATTTTGATTTGAGTCTGTTGTTCTCTTCCTTTAGACGCTCAATCTCTGTCACCAATGCTTCATTTACAGAATATTTTTCTATAAGCCCCTTAAGTTCATTCTGTTTGAAAAAGCAAATCATACTTCAACAGCATTCTTGGTCAACTTCAAATTTTGCAAGAGTGCTCAAAGACAGAAACCAAATCATTGGCCCTTGGTGTTGTGCCCTGTTGTAGCAGAAGCTGACTTAGAAGACTTAATGACCCACCCCCTCCAATATGCTGAGGGGAGCATTGTTCCCCTGGCAAGCACAACCATGCCAGATTGTTCTGCAGGTTAGGTGCCAAATGAAAAGAACAACCTGGTCTTGCGGGTTGGGGGTTCTGTGGCTCGTCTTACAGGTTGGGGGTTCTGTGGGGGACAAGCAACCCCACCATAATTAAGCCCAATTTATGACAGAAACCAACACTAAAAAAATTTCAAATGGCCCTCAGAATTTGTTCCTGATGGAACAAATATTAGAGTCCAGTCCTCAGGCGATACTACATCAGTGATAATTTTTCAAAATTTTCTGCACGCATTTTCTTAAAAAAAAGGTTGAGAGAAGTTAAAGCATGCTCATTACCAAAACTGAAAAGTTAGTTATGACATCAGTGTAGTAAAATCACAACTCACTTGTTGAATTTGAAACTGTCTGAGCATCTCAACTTGTACATTAACAATCTCTCTGTGTATGGCCACCCTGAAACACAAAGCACACAACTTTTAATAAAAGCCTCAACACAAAAGATAACCTCAAAAGCTTCATAACATAATACTTGAACTTTCTTTGTAATTCTTTCCTACAATGATTTACAGGTTGTTTACACCACACAAAAAATAATGATGTTTTAATTGTATGCGAGTCCTTACTGCATGTGCACACAAGACAGTCATGTTGCAACATCATGCCACATCATACATCATGCAAGTACATCAAGAAAGAAATTAGACAAATACAACGCTGGCAGGCACTGTACCAACAGATTCTGTTAAGTCTTTGTGACCCCTATTTTAAAAGAAAATCTCAGTGGGGGAAGTTTGAAATAATTGTTTCTTTTTTGTAACCACGTAGCAATAAATTTTGCCAATATTGTGGCTGTGAAGGGTTTGAAAGTTGTCTTTCTTCAAGGTTCACTTATCAAAAAAGGTTGTCATCATTTCAAAGCATATAACATCAATTTAGAAAGAAAAATGTTAAAATTCAAAATCAGGGTATTCTTGCACACAAACTCAATCCACGTTAATAAATAATAATTTGTACAACAGTGAAAGGATTCTATTACAAAATGGACAAAGTTTTTTTTGCCTCAGTTGGCTTAACACACGAACAAAGTGCTGTAAAGCTTGTGGCATGGGAACTCAAGAGCGGTACTGTCTTATATAAGACACATGGGTATATTAGTCTGCTGAATGTTACCTTTGTGCATTCTTGTCTTTTATAATTTACAGTATTTAAGATATGAACGGCGAAGGGTTGTTAAGTTTGGGGTTTTTGTATTTGTCTTGTATAACGCATGCGCAACTGAGTAAAGCAGCTAATAGGATTGAATGCAAAATTGGCTGTGTTGCCTGATCTAGTAAGTGGTTATGGTGAAAATTTTTTTAGCGCAGAAGTTTTGTTATGGGGATTGACATTTTGAGGGATGCAAAAATGTGGGAGTGGAAGGATTTGTGAATGTGAGGAGCGTATCACCCTTCTGTGAATGTCATTTGCTTTGAAAGTTGCGTTTTGTATGGCAGCGGTGTAATATTGTGCTGTGTGAGAGGCAGTTTCCCTTGGCGTTTTATGGGGGGATGGTTTCCTAAGTGGATTCATTTGTAAGTTTTCTCATTGGGTAACCTGTATTTCGCAGAGGAGAGAAACGACAGATGTGTTTGCAGCTTATTAGCGTGGTAAGGAAGGGTGGCTTACGAAGAGAAAGAATTGGCACTAGTATGATGATGCAATTAGTGGATTGCACCATCGATACATCACAGTTCTTGAGAAGGGAGAGAGATGAGCGTTTATTTGAGAGAAAGAATTGGCACTAGTATGATGATGCAATTAGTGGATTGCACCATCGATACATCACAGTTCTTGAGAAGGGAGAGAGATGAGCGTTTATTTGAGAGAAGTTGATTTTAATTGCATAAAGAAGGAATAGGTCATTAAAAAGGAGATCAATTAATAAGGTAGCTGTTACAAGAATTTAAGTTAGTTTGTGTGGTTTGCGTGTGGTGTTGGTTGGGTTTGAGGTAATTTTGTAAGTGCGTAGTCTGTTACATAGCCATTTCGAGTCAACTTGTTTACTTTGCATGGGGATTTCCAGATTAGCAAACCAGATTTAAACATCACGTCATGAGATATGCCTTAACGTGCCCCCGACTCTGACGATCTGCTCAAACTCGTGTTTATCAAGCATTATATTTTGATTCTTCTGCTATGTTCACTGTTTGTATTCACGGTCTAGGCACAACAGTAAATATTTTATCATCCCTTTGTAAACATCCTCAGTTGTGGGCAAATTTATACCGACTCAATGTTTGAGTGAATTTGCATTTTTCAGCAGAAAGTAAAGTGATAAGAAAGATAAGCTGAGTCATCAGAGTTTAAACATAACGTCATCCAGTAACGCTATAGTCAAAATATTGTGTCACACAATCACTTTTCGTCAGGACGGTTTGTATAAATACAGGATCGCACAAACATTTGTGAAACCTAGGGGTGGGGAGGGTCACAACGGTGAGTTAAAATGCCCATTGGGCTTTCTTGTTACAAAAATGAGTTTCATATCAGACCATTAAATAACACTGACTGGGATAAGCTCTATTTGAGTTTCTATTTTATTGATTAAAAAATCTGGTTGATTAAAAATCTTTTCCTTACAATGTCACAGTTGTTTAGTACATGTCTGATCTCTCCAGGTGGTACTATTTTCTGAACAGAGTTTTTCATACCTGAACTCATCCAGTGATTCATCAATCAGATTCTTAATGAACTGTACTTGGAATGGCAACATTCCTGCACTACCCGCAGCACCAGCCACATCAGGGGTTGCCATGCCAACAGCTCCACTTGGCAGTGGGTCTGTACTATGCCTTATGTTGTCAAATATTAAGCTATGGGCTGGTGACACTAAAAAGTGATAAAACAATGTTGTGAGACTGATATGAATGGGTACAAACATTACACTCCTTCATACCTAAGCCCAGTACCTGAATTTATTGATTAACAGCTGATTCATACAAGAGAACAAACGCTTTGGCAGTACAGCAGTTGGGAAACACTTAAAAGACCCTGAACTCAGTTCACATTTAAAACCTTAATATTGGTGATAAACAGAGGGTAACCAATAAAGATCCCGTGTAACCCAACTCCCCCACCTCAATGGATAGAGTAAATTCCATCTTTCATAGGCTATAACAGAAACAGGTGACAGCAAATTGACAATGTAAGTAATACGACATCTTGAAGTTGACCGTGCATTCTTTGGGCAGGAATATCTAAGAGACAACTATTGGTAGCAGAGTGAAGTTCATATACTATTGGTAAATGTGTTAAAAACAGTTCCTGTCAACCTGATTGTGATTCTGTTCCAGCACGTGCTGTGATCTGACCAGCAGCTCCTGTCCCATCAGCTGTCTTCCTGACTGGAGATGGGGATCCATGTGGAGACTACAACAAAGTATAATACAGTTACCATGGATGCAATCATACACACAATTCACAATTCCAATTCTCCATGCACATTACGACTACTACTGATGACTGTGGCACATGGTTACAGCATGCTTGCAATACTATTACCAATCCCTTTTGTTTTTCCTAAGGCCTAACCCTTTAATTCCCAATATCAAAATGCATATTCTCCTCTAACTCGGGCCTCTGAATATATCTCAAGCAGTACAAATTGGGAGAATTTCATTAAACACCTAGACATTTTATTTTTGTTGATCACTTTTTTTTTATTTTCATGATGTCTAAGTTTCATGATCAAGTAGTGATATATCGTAGGGAGAAATTGAAGATGCTGGGCACCACTGAGGCTTAAAAGGGTTAAAATTATAGTCAGAGGTAACAAAACAACTGTAAGCAGGTTTTATGGTTGATCTATGGAAAGAGATTCATGCTGCAAACAACCTGTTGTCTTATTAATGTTAGTTCTAAATAGTAACTTACATGTATTCCTTGTGCTGATATAGTGCCTTCTGCTTCAGTTGAAAGGCTACTCAAGGGTTGTCTGCTGTCTCCGTTCACATCTATTCCACGTGAATTCTCTGATGAGTGTTCCGCTGTAGAATGGTGCTTAGTAGCACTTGGTATCAGGCTTCCACCAAGGTTAGCTTCAGAGGAGGGTCTGGTGTTGGTAATAAGCCTGGTATCTGAATACGATTTAGGCATACTGTCATGTGACCGATCTGTAGCAGAGCCTAGTTCCGTAAGAGACCTGGTAGCGGATGATCGCACATTTTTCAGGGCTGAGGGAGTTGTTCCAGCTGCCGTTGTTACTCCAAGTGTCCTTGGTGAATCAAGGGCATTATTGTTTGTATGCGTGACTCCCGAAGGACGATGTGACTGACTGCTAGTAGATGCAGATAGGTTACTTCCAATTGGAGAGAACACTCCTGATCCTTCAAGGAATAAAACCGTTTATTTATGAAGAATTTTCCTTGGCACAAATTAAAATGATAACTTTGCTTAAAGCACTACCTTACAGCAAACTATTTTACATGTTGATTGACAGAATTAGCTGGTAATTTAATACTCTAATGAGATTTAACTTGTAATTCGATTTTAATTTGTAATTCAACTTCAGTGACACGTTTACATTTGGCAGGACCAAAAAGTTGACCAGAATTTAGTGTTGAATTTAACAGTCGACCAGATCTCTTTCCCGACTCACTAAATTTCTCCCATTTTTTAAATTCTCTTCCTTTTTTTTTTCAAAAAACAACTGCCTACTTTATTTTTGCACAAAATTATGGAAGGTTATTTTCCATGAATTTCAGTGCTTTTCAAGGCCTTCAAGGTCCAGTCTGGTTTTTCCATGGTTTCTTACGACTTGTATGAGCCCTGTAAACTCAATGGTCAATTTCTGGCTAATAAATTCTCATCATGCATTGAAAAATCTCAGTTAATACACTCATAAGACAGTGCCAAATATGTTCTTACAAAGTGCAAAATTGCTTCTTTATATGATGACAATTTTGAAAAACATGACTGTTTTTAATGATGATTTTTCTTTAAAACACAAGAAGTTTCCAATGTTAATTTAACTTGTTTGTGGTCACTAAAGGCAAATAAAAGAAAAAAAACCTACTGTTGGAACTTGTGGAGGTAAGAAAAACAAATTTATTAGAGAAGTGAACTTCAAGGTAAGATTTCTATGTCTTATAAAAAATACAGTCAGGCCATTCCAGTTTGATTTACCTAGTAAGATATACATACCTTAAGTATATATATTTTTTCAATTTATTACATTATTATAAATAAAGTTAACAGGATTTATCTTTATATCAAAAACAAAAAATGACAGAAAATCCTATTATTCAGCTCTAATGAGAAAGGTTCCAATCAGTAAAAATGAAACGTATAAAAAACAATAAACTAAAAATAAACGTAAAATGTTTGCTTCACAGATTAATTTTTTCATGCTCTGAGTATGCTTAACAACTACAAAGAACCCATAAAGGAGATCAAATGTGCAGCGTTTTTTGACCAAATTTTTCCGTGGAGTTTTTGGTCGATCGACCAGCTCGACCGCCTGTTGCAAAATATGTCTGGAGTTGTGTGTTTGCCGGTTGTGTTGCGTTGTGTTGTGTTGGGATTAGCTGTGTGTTGTGTTGTTGTGCCGGTTGTGTTGCGTTGTGTTGTGTTGGGATTAGCTGTGTGTTGTGTTGTTGTGCCGGTTGTGTTGCGTTGTGCTGTTGTGTTGCTACTCATGAATAATCAACAACTGAATGGTTGATATAACTTAAAGAAAGCCTTAGATACCATAAATATATTAACTTAAAACAAAGAGGTCATAATAGTCACCAGGTTTTTGAAATATAAATACGATAAATTCCACATCATAGGACTACTACATGACTTTAAAGAAATGATTTAGCAAATTAAATCACTTATTAGAGGCTTCAAACATTTTATGTCAGGGATAACAAACATTACTGCTAATATTTTTGTAGCTGCAAACTTCAATTTAAACAGCAGGGTATGTAATTAATTCAGTTAGCCTCCTCGTTTTCCTCCAACTACCATAAATTAAATTTAGCAATGTAATTGCTACCCGGCATATCCCAGATCACATTTTGGAGCAATTTGACACAATTATTTTAAATCAATAATAGTTTTCAGTGTTTCAGCCTGTTACTCTCAACACAGAGAAGATACTGTAACAAGGAAAATATTGAAAACAGATGGGCAGCTGTGACCACTGTACATTATATATATTAATTATTTATTTCACAATCACCATATTGCGTACCTGTTTGAACCTGTCACAACAAAGTCAAGAGGCTGTTACCAGTTATGCGGAGTGCTGAGTACAATTCTTATATCACTGCACAAGCATTAAAATTGGAAGAAATCTGTTTATGTTTAGGGCTATTTAATAGTCTTTTAATAGTTTTGAGCATGATTCATCTAGATGTAAGCTGTTCCTCAAGTTCTAAACAATCAATTCACATTACTACTGACATGTTTTCTACCTCCCACAAGCAATATTAATTTTTACTTCTTTGCATTGTCTGGATAAATTGCAGATAAGTGACTGAGATTAGCGAGAGTTTTAGAGATTCATTTAAATAGTATTTTATTATTCCTGTGCAATCATACAAAAATCACAAGAGTACTTAAACTAAGCACTATTTAGGAAATATAGTAGTTCTAGAAAAGAAATGATTTCAAGACAAAAGAAAAGGAAAACAATTGTAAACATACACCAACATTTAATTCCTAGTGGTTCAGTGGAACACTGTTTAAAAATATCAATGTTGATTTTATTTAACATTTTAATGAGTTGTTCATCTTCCTGAATATGCCAATGTAATAATTATTACATGCCAACTAATATAAAAAAAGGTGATACAAAAAATATTGTACTTGTCAGAAAAGCAAAATTATCATGCATGTTGTGAAATTATGGAACCCTAGTACATTGAATTATCAATTAAACAATCAAAATGAATAATAATACTGATACAAGAAAAAGAGTTGTGGCTCTTTATCAATGACTATGTTTAAAGAGATAGGAAAAACCTTTTTTATCAAAGAATTTAAAAAAAGCTGCTAGTAAAGAGCCTCTCAACTCTGTATTTTATCAGCCACATGATAACCATCAATAAACAAACCAGTCTCTATGCAAGTCCTTACCTCTTCCAAAACTTCAAACAATTTGTTCCATCTCATTTTTCATTGAAGACAAAACTTCGGCTATCAAACAAAATGGTTTTTTGCTGAACAAGTTAAGGCAACAAAAAAATTATCCACAAGGTGGACCAACTTGGAAAACACACAAGATCATCCATGTTGTTTTGCAGAGGAAAGCAAAGAAGTTTACCAAAACTTATGACACACATACAACATGTGCGTTGATTGAACCTATTCTTACCATCTGGAGGGTTGTTTTCCTTGAGGTTGCTTGACCCAGCCACCGTGACTTGCCTGCTGTTAATCACAGGAGTTTTAACTGAAGATTTAAAACAATCATTCAGCCTTGATCATTATTACACATTTTCAAGCCTCAAAGAGGGTTTCTTGTTAAGAGCCAATCCAGGAATTAGAACTCTCCAGCCAAAAGCATTTTCAATGCTTTGATAAATAATTTTGGCAGGAAATTTACCAAGCTAAAAATGTTCCATTGACAGGCTATGTATATCAAGCTGTACAAGATTAGTTCCTGAAAATGCTAAGTTAAACGTAAGCTTGAGCCTAAGACAAAACAATTGCCATAGGTTCCAGCAACAGATTATGCCTAAATTAAATGGTTTGGCTGCAAAGGACATAGTTACTTTCTCTAAGAGGTGAGAAAATGTCCTCATCGTCATCCTTCACTCCATTTTGTTTGACTGATGGTGTGTGTACCACTTGAGTCTGCTCAGACTGAGGTGTTGGTGAGGAGGGAGGTTTGGATGTTTCCACAACCTGCTCAGAAGGCTTTTGTGGTTTACTGCTTGGCACAGAACTTGGCTTTGTGCTCTTGTTGCTAGTTAAACTATTAACCTGCAAAAAAAGAAGTTAATTTACTGACAAGTGCTTCTTGAACTTTTTGCTCAAACAATCAGAGGGTCAACATTCATTGCTTTGTGTTGTCTCTTTTTAGAGACAAGAAACTTCACACCAAATTGTCTCTCTCTGGTGCCCAGATGTATAATGGGTGTAAGAAAACTGTAGCAGACTATTAGCCAAAGGGAATTCTTACAAACTGCTGGTGGATAACACTACAATATTATACTACATTTTAATGGCTATCTCACCCACAGGAGAGAAAATATTTTTTTTACTTAATGCTCCTCGTCAACTCATGCTGCAGAAACCAGCTTAAGCTGCGGCAGTTTAATGCATTTGTGTGTCCATGAAGACCTAACTCCAATCCAATCCAATACTGGGTAATTCCCTGGGGATCTTCAGTCACTCTATTTTACATTGTGTTGATGATTTTCTGTGACCGTATAAAGTGTTCCCATGTGGTAGTTAGGCATTTCTTAAGCTAATTCAAAAAAGTTATTTATTTTAGAGTATACATTTGAGAACTAACCTTGGTTGATGATTGGAATGAAAGTGATTGGACAGATGTTTTGTGTGCCACTGTTGTATTAACAGGAGTGGACCCACTGCGCAGATCATAGATGAAGATTTTACCTGTAGTTAAAAATATCCTGAATTACAATCTCAACAATTTGGTGGACAATTTATCTGCTGAAGTCAGAGAACTGGAATCCAAAATATGTTCCCAATGTCACTTTACTAAAACCCTAAAGGAAGGTCATTATTTTAATTTGTAATGTTACCTCTAGTTGATCCCACTGCAAGGGTTGCTCCATCGTACATAAAATCAACAGATGTCAAGGGAGATTCTGCTGTCATTACCTTCACTGACCTGACCACAAACATACAACGTAATTCATAAGCTTCTGCAAAATGAACAGTTTCTACACTTGATGTAGTTTTTAAAAGGTGACACCCGTGAAATAAAAGTTGAAGTTCACAATTTTTTTTAACTTTCTGATTGTTTGCTACCATGTACTGTTTCAAATGTGCAGTAAAAGAATTGGCCACCATACCTGCATAAGAGATATCAACGACTTAAGTAAGCCAATTTATACAACTGTTTGAAATATTTTCCTTCTAAATATGTGCTTATTGGGTCAGTTCACACTATGTTTGGTGGAAGCAGAAAGAACAAAAAAAAGGCAAATTTAAAACAACGTGGTGGATCCTTCTGAACATTTAAAGTACAGTAGAAAAAATCAATTATTATTATATTATGTTTAATTTGTTGTTGTTGTTATTGTTGATGTTAACGTAGTTGTTGTTGTTGCTTTTTTTTTAACTTCAATCACCAGCAATGTGGCCTAGAAGAGGGGCTAGTTAATAAAGATCCAATTCATTCAAACTAAGAAAAGCAAGATTTACAAGGTCCTTTGCAGATTTTCTAGAGGGAGTCGACCCAGGACATTCCGCCCAGTAAAATTACATTTATTTTACGAAGTGTGTTTCAGTAACATGTGGGAAATAAACTTAAAATCATATGGTGTTGGATGTCTTTTTTGACTAGTGATTACACAGTCAACGTTAATGTTACTTACTTTCTCCCCTGTACATCATAGAACACAATTCGTTTGTCAAGACCCACGGTGCAAAGTAGCATGTCGTTCATGGGTGAGAAGCTCAAGCCAGTTGCAGGAGCTTTATGATCTGACGCAAATGATGTGAAAAGTTTACGAGTGTTAGAATCCCACAGATTAAGAGCTGAATCATCACTGACAGCACCAAGTAAACTCTTCTTAAAGTGTGAAAACTGAATGTCCCGCACTGCCTGTTGGACAGAGGAACCAATGTCAAAATAGCAATTAAATCCTGCTTAAAGGTTGAGCTTGTACATATCATTATTAATTATTATTATTATTATTATTATTATTATTATTATTATTAATTATTATTATTATTAATTATTATTATTATTAATTGAGGACCCACTAGTTATGAAAATTTTGGTGGTAGTGGTACTGAATCAATATCACAATTAACATTAAACTGACATCGTGTTTATGAATATGTCTGTCCTTTATTTATGATAGAGAGAGTCAAAACATTGCAATAATGATGGCATGTTTTGCAGTCAAAGCATATACCTGTCGCATTTTTGCACACTCAAATGTGCGTAGAGATTCTCGTAGAGCACTATGCTTCTACGGCCGTCTATTTTATATTTATGTCAAAAACGTATAGTTGTAGATCGTAGATCGTAGATCGTAGAGTAATGTTATACTAGACAATGCACTGAAATGGGAAAAAAAGCCTGTAGTTGTAGATCGTAGATCGTAGAGTAATGTTTTATTAGACAACGCACTGAAATGGGAAATTAAGGGGATTACTGAAACACTTTACTGGTTCTAC
The DNA here is from genome assembly GCA_964030785.1 of Siderastrea siderea. Lineage (NCBI taxonomy): Eukaryota > Metazoa > Cnidaria > Anthozoa > Scleractinia > Rhizangiidae > Siderastrea > Siderastrea siderea. The sequence goes on along the minus strand of OZ034977.1, from coordinate 33,990,054 downwards.
AGCTTAGTTCTTTGTACAACTCACTTTGCTTTTACACCATTGGACGATTCTATGCATCTATGATGCTACTATACGCCGACTGTTAGTTTTGTTTTGTACCACTGTACGTTTCTACCCATCTACGTTTCTACGGATCGCTTTGCTTTTACACCACTGTACACCACTGATTCTACACATCTACACGTACGATGCTAAGTACTAATATTATGTACGCCGACTGTCAGTTTTGTTTTATACCACTGTACGTTCTACGCATCTACATTTCTACGGCTTACTTTGCTTTTACACGACTGGACGATTCTACGCATCTACGATGCTACTGTATGCCGACTGTCAGAAACCCAGGGTAAAACCGACACAGCGTAATAAAATAGAACTGCGTAACAGGTTCACGTGTGTATAATAATGGACGTAACATTGTAGGAGTGCCTTCTTTGATAACGAAAGGTTTTTTTGTCATATTGTTGAAAATTTTAACACTTTTTCATGTACTTAAAGTGTTTGCTGTGATGATGGTAATCCTTGTTCCACCAAAATAATAGGTAATCAATTCGTCCAACACAAGAAAAACATGACGTTAGGTACTGTGTTACGACATTACTACATAAATTTAACCTGTTTGCCGGAACATGAGTCAATGGGTACACGCAACTACTTATTAGTCGTCCAATATCACATCTGTTAACACGTTACGCTGTTGCGATGGTAAGATGTTACAACATTACGTTGTTAAGAATTTAAGATGTTACGATGTTACCACTGTTACGATGTTACGTTCTTACGATGTTACGCTTTTACGATTATTAAATAAATACGCTGTTACGATGTTACGACCACGTGTGGACTTCCCCTATGTACCGAACAAAAAGAGGCCTTATTTCGTTATAAAAACACGCTATGATAACGAGCCAAAAGCGGCCTTTATCCCATGACTTAACCGCCTCGTTTCGTTTGGTATATAATACCAAGCCAAAAGCGGCCTTTATCCCATGACTTAACAGTTTCGTTTCATTCTGCATATAATACCGAGCCAAAAGCGGCCGGCTCCGGCTTTCGTGTATCTCGCTCGCTTTGTAAGTGTGCTTAATAACCAGGCATAAACATACTTGTATTGGCTATTCGCACATCCACATACCAACTGTCAATCGTAAATGACGGTCCGTAAGCAAGGATGACAGTCTGTGCAAAACGTACAGACCATCCACTGTAAATAACGGGCCGTATCAGTGCAAAATAAGGTCAGCTAGCATTTTCAGAGAGCCGTCAGCAGCTCGGAAATTCAGCGGATTAGATTCTGTTTTGTAAAATTTTTTGCGGCCTAAATTTTCAGCTAAAAACGCTGAACAGATCAATTTGTATTAGCTTACATAAAGATGCCTTTAAAAAGCTCAGAAACAAAAATAATACTTCAAGTATTTTGCTAAAATTTTCTCATTGGGTGCCCCTAATTCCATGATTTAATGGCCTCGTTTCGTTCGGTATATAGAAGAAAACCAAACGTGGCTGTTATTCCACACACGGTCGTAACATCGTATTTAATATTGTAACATCTTAACATCGTAACATTGCAAGAGCGTAACATCGTAAGAGTAACATCATAACATCTTAAATTCTTAACATCATAATATCGTAACATCTTAGCATCGTAACACTCTCTCCTCTGCAGAGGCTCCTGTTAGTAAACACCAGTGAAAGAAAAATAGGAGCGTTGGAGAGAGAAAACATGAGCGTTTCCCGTGAGCCATTAATATTTCCCTCTTCTCAGCCTCCGCGCGTTTCTACCCAGCACGATTGTAGGAGGCCTCTGCGGAGGAGAGAGAACGTAACACGTACCCTGTTAACAGATATGATATTGGACGACTAATAAGTAGCTCTGTGTACCAATCGACTCATGTTTCAGCAAACAGGTTAAATTTATGTAGCAAGACGGTAACGTTGTGCTTTTCTCGTGTTGGACGAATTGATTACCTATTATTTCAGCGGAACAAGAATTACCATCGTCACAGCAAACACCATAAGTAAATGAAAAAGTGTTAAAATTTTCAACAAGATGACAAAAAACCTTTCTTTATCAAAGTTTGCCAATAAATGTTGGATGAAAGGCAATCCTACAACATTACGTGCATCATTATACACGTCACGTGAACCTGTTACGCAGTTCTATTTTATTACGCTGTGTTGGTTTTAACCTGGGTTTCTGTTCAGTATGCTTTTACGAGGTAAAGTGAGCCGTAGATGCGTATAAACGTACAGTGGTGTAAAATAAAACTGACAGTCAGCGTACAGTAGCATCGTACAGTGGTATAAAACAAAACTGACAGTCAGCGCATAGTAGCATCATAGATGCGTAGAATCATCCAGTGGTGTAAAAGCAAAGTGAGTTGTACAAACGTAGTGCGTACAATCGTCCACAGGCAAAGAACAGAACTAAGCTGTAGAACCAGTTAAGTGTTTCAGTAATCCCCTTTCCCATTTCAGTGCATTGTCTAATAAAACATTACCCTACGATCTACAATCTACAACTATACGTTTTTTTCCCATTTCAGTGCATTGTCTCGTAAAACATAACTCTACAATCTACGGTCTATGACTACACGTTTTTTTCCCATTTCAGTGCATTGTCTAGTATAACATTACTCTACGATCTACGATCTACAACTATATGTTTTTGACAGAAATATAAAATAGATGGCCGTAGAAGCGTAGTGCTCTACAAGAATCTCTACGCACATTTGAGTGTGCAAAAATGCGACACAGTTGTCAAAGCAAGAACTTCAAGCTAAAATTATGTTCAAATGGATACACTGTACATCACAAAAAAAAAATAGAAAAGGGAAGGGGTGCGTTTCTCTGGGAAAATCCAAATCCGGATTCTTGTATCCAAAACCGGATTTTGCGTTTCTTTACCTAAATCCGAAAATGGATTAATCACGGATTAGTCATCTGAAGAATCCACACTCCGAGTGGATACATCAGATTAAATCTAAATCCGGATTTTTAGGATTCATGATCCGTGCGTTTCTTTGGGGGACGGATCCGAAAATAGTACATCTGTCAAGCGGTCTTCCATGCAAATTTACTGGTCTCGCCATATTTTCTCTCGATCTTGCGTGACAAAACATTCGATCGTAAAAAGGAAAAATTCAGGTGATTATTCCGTTCCGTATATTTGAAAAGTTTTCTCCAAAAGTACGGACAGAAGCATTGACACGTCAGGATAACTTCATTTGTGTACCATTTCTGTGATTCAGGGACCAGATTTTGCTAATTGTGAATGCAAACAGCGAGTTCACTTGAACTACTGCAGATACTGTCCTTGTTTATGAATTATTTGTATTCCATTCTAGTTGAATTCTAGGGCAGTACGAGAGAAATATCGTTCTGATATATATATTGCGTGCCTCCAGCCTGTCTTGTCATGACAAAATAATCCTTTTTTGGATTTTGCGTTTCTTTGGTGTCGAAGAATCCATATGATCTGGGATCACAAATCCGTTTTCGGATTCTCCTAAAGAAACGCACCCAAGGTATCAATTAAATGTACCAGAACTTGAAATTAATTTGAATTTCAAAATGACAATTTACTAAGCAATATCAGCAAGAATTCTCCAAAAGCAAGCCATATCAAAGAAAATTTTGACACCATCTTTGGAACTACAAAGAAACTACACAAAGCAACTTAATAAAGTGCCAGGAGATACAAGAAGACTAAGTGTGCTTATTTGGTCCATCTTGAAATACCAACATTCATTGATAGAGAACAAACATGTCAAATGGAATGGGAAGTGACATCATTCTAGGGAAGGGGACTCCCTAGCTTGCTTCGTACACGATTGTACCCCACAACTTTATACTGTCTGAGATTTCTTCGATATATAGCATGGCAAAAATGTCTGCAGTTTGCTTTGCTTTGATCTGTCCAGTTATCTTGATGTGTTTGAACAGCTATTTAACTCAACACCAAATAATAAAAAGAATGGCTGCAGCTTCAAGTCATTTGAATTATTCAAGAATTCACCGATAACTCACTCAATTCAACAAGCATTCTTATTTCCTCAGTGCCTACCCTTGATTACCTGCTTGATATTAAAAAGAGTACCGTATTTTCTCGATTAAACGACGGGGGCGATTATTTAAAATTCGGCCTCGTAGACCAGGCGTTTATTCAAACCCGGTGTTTATTCGGGGCCCGGCATTTATTTA
>OZ034977.1:33965651-33985651 GCA_964030785.1 Siderastrea siderea | reverse complement strand
TTGAGTGCATTTTTCGACCATTTATTTTTGTCCTCAGCACTGGAGGTTTATTGAATTAAGATCTAAAAACATTAAAAAAGTGAAACGATGTCACCAAGTTTGCCTTCTCTCAATGAATCAGGCAGGTCATTTAGCAAAAAACATCACTGACAGGAACAGTGATTGAACTCTTCTCAACATTACATTTCTTTCTATCACAGAGGAAGTACATCAAACTGCTCGACAGCAAACGTACTGTCCAAGCAATTTAGAATAAGGTGATAAATTCAAATAAAATAGTAGAAAGACAACTAGTATGCAGTTACGACACATAATCCTGATTAAATATACCCATCTCGAATAAACGCCAGGACCTCAAATAAACACCAGGGCCCTGAATAAACGCTGGGGGCGTTTATTTTAAAGTCGGCCCCATAGAGCCAGTGTTTATTTATTTGAACCCGGCGTTTATTCAGGGTCCGGCATTTAATTGAGAGAATATGGTACCTGCGTTTTTGTGAGTCTGAGAGGATCAGAGGCTTGTCCTGATATGACATTATGAAGCAGAATATCACCATTAACTGATCCTGATGCAATGGATGTGTCATTCCAGTTAAATGTCACACATGACACAACATCCTTGTGATCCTGACAAAAAAATAAAGTTACAATAAATAATTATAATTCATAAGTAATACTTTCTTCCAACTTATAACTGGGCAATCAAATGTAACAAATATTATTTCTCATTAAAGCCAGTGTTAGTTTGACTGACACTTGTCAGATGTAATTTATTCCAATCCATATATACTCTGGTAAATATGCATTTACAAAAAACTCAGTGGAAACAAAAATAATGGAAGATAACGGAATAGTGGCAGGCTAATTATGTACATCTCAAAATAATAGCTGAACATCAGTGAACATCAGATAGTTTGTTGACACTACACTGTAATTGAATCATTTCCCTTTCACAGCTGTCTGATGCACACTAATACCTGTTCCTTAGTTCATGAGGAAGTAGCTTGCATGGTACATCTAATTCAAACTCAGTCCCCCAAAACTGCACGAAGATCTTGTGGCACAATTAATAATTTTAATATTATAAATCTTCTCTCTGTTAAGTTTGCTGTTTCATTGGAAGTACATGTATGTATGGTTACTATAGTTATTGTATCTAAATCAAGTCCCTAAGAATCCACCTTTCATTTTTCCAGTGCCTTGAAACATGTATCAAATGCAGATCTTTAAAGACATTAAGTTCATATGACAGCAATGCAAGAAATGCTGTGATGAAACAAATTTCATGCACCTAAAGCTGGTGATTGACAGTTACTTTCTTTCAAATGGATTCTTGAAATAAAAAGATAAGTTTTGGATTTACATTTTGGATATAAATTAAAGTGGAGGATGCCACAGAACTGTCTGCTTAAATTTGCAAAATTATTGCAGGAACTTTGCACATGTTGCTATCAACATTTCACCAACCTTGTATGTCTTCTTGATACTCTTTGTCTTCATGTCCCAAATATTAAGAGTCTTGCCTTTCCCACAAGTCAGCAAATAACGAGATGATGAATTGAAAGCAACACAAGTATTTCCCTCCTAAGATTTAGAAAAAATTGAAAATAAAATTAATGTCACATTTTTTGCATTCAATTATTTTGGACATCAGGTTTGGCAAATTACATGTTTATCAGGTTTGGCAAATTACATGTGTATGGGAAAAATTATTATTGTTAACAATAAGATGTAATGAGCAACTCACTCACACAGCCTTGTCACCCCCAGTGAGGAATAAAGCCACAAAAGAGCTAACTGTGGTGTGTAGCAGGAGCTGACTGCATAGGCTTAAGTACAATATATGCTTGATAAAGGCAGTCATCTACAGTAGGTGGTGGAATACTTTTTTAAGCGGCCAAGGCGTGTGAGAAAGAACTTGTCAAGCTTCCTTCGTTTACTCAGGCTTCCAGGACAAGTGTTTCTTGATGAGCTCCTGATTTCTTAAACAGGCTAACAACAAACTACCGATAAAATGTATCTGTAACACACTTACCCCAGCAGTAATCTCAGTAGTATCATAAACATCTCCTTTCACATAAGTAACAACAACTTTGTCATTAGCAGCACTGGCCAAACACTGATCTGGAAGTGTTAAGGTTTCAATCATAACTAACAACTGAAAAAGTCCATCATGTGTTCACTTTAACCACCCTAACGAACAAAACCAGGTCTTTCTGGCTAATGCATTTTACTCTTTGGCTTTAGAAAATTAAGAAACCTCTTGGACACCTCACAATTACAAAGTGATGCTTCTTCAAGCCTGTAAATAACATCCTGACATCCGACAAATGTCCGGTGAATTTGAGATTTTGACTGATGAAGCTTAGTTTGGCCTGAAAAACTTTGCTTCTTCCTTTTGGCAATTATTTATCAGTAAAAACAGGCCTTGTAAATAATAATTATTTGTGTAGTAGCACCTGTAAAACTCACATCCTAGCTATTTAAGAGGCTATCATTACTTTTATTTAAGGGACTCACACTCTAAAAAGAAGAAACGGTTTAAATGCATGCACTGAGGAAGAATAACAATGATGAATCTTTACGGAATTCTGTTGATATTGATATTTTTGTAATTTTTCGATAGTTTTCTGATAGTTATTGGTAATTTGTAATACCAATAATGATATTACAACTAATGATTTTTGATAGTTTTTTTTCTTCTTTTAGGGTGGTCCGCCTTGTATGGGGTCAATGACTCTTTTGCTGACTGTCCTTATGGCACTACATATTCATTATACTGTATTTTAATTAGTCATTGCATATCATTTCAGGCCATTAAATTGTAATTAATAAATAAATAAATTATGCAAATAAAGTTCACAAGAAAATTGAACTCTTTGAGTACTCAGAATAATTTTCTCACTTACATGAGTCCACGGTCGATTGGATGAGAGGCAAAAATCGGTTTAAAAGAACTGCAAATGTCCCAATCGTGACATCCTTTGTTCATGGGTGAAACACCAACCTGTATTTTTGGTATTGTTTCCCACAGTAAGTAAATGATTTCGAATGTTTTGTACAGTCATTTTTTTTTTTTGAATAATGCGAATCTTTATTGGAAGTATCAGGATTCAGATACAATTGAATAGTATGTTATTTTTACATTCAATAATTTTTAACTTTTGTACATTCTGTGAAGTGTGATAACATTACATTTGTTGATTACATGTACTTGACTCAGCACTAGCACTTGAATTTAGACAGTTTTTCTTCTCTATAGAGCGCGAGTCCCTTAAAAAGTAGTGTTAGCCATTTTAAACCTATCCCAGGATCAATGACATCATATTTCGGCCTAAAACAGCAACAAAAACAACAAAAAGAAAAACATATACCCTCTGGGCCAAGTATATTTTTCAAGGTATATTTACCTACAGCTGTATAGAACTCATATCATCCATGTCCCATAATAATTATAGAAAAAGACATGGAAGAAACGTTCTGAAGTTTTTATGCAAAAAACTGCCAAAATTGACTACATGTACTTAATGGCTATATGGAACGAATAAAATGGAGGAAGCTGTTGTTAATCTTCAATATTCATAACATAAACTTCCCCTTAAGCTTTAATAAAGTCGACACTATTTTGGAGCCATTTTTTCCCTAGTTCAAGTTAAACCAAGGACGAAAATGGATGAAAAGTTCATTTCTCAATGTAAGGCCACAAAAAAATCGACACTCGATATATAGACGAGGGAATCGAAACATTTTGAAATATGGTACGTCAGATATGATACTAGTTGTTTTTAGGGGAAAAAGCTAACCAACCACGAAAAGACTCCTTTTCAAAACCAAATTAAAGCCAATAACTTGAGCTTAAGGGTAATTTTAAGCTTGTTTACATTTTCAAAACGTAAAACGTTTCAAAACATTATGCGAACCAACTGAAAAGAATAATTATTAAGTGTTATTGGCATCCAATTCAAATTAAACCATACAAAAGGACTGGACAGATAAAAACCTTACTCTGTCATACTTTTATTATTACCTAAAAATAGTTAAGTGTCCGTTAGCACAAACCACCAAATAAAGCATAAATTACAAGGATACTGTTTGGACTCCAACACAGTGAACCGACAGGCTGCGAGTGCGGACTGAATGCTTTCACCATACTCAGTTCTGGCATGTCCCAGATCTTCATGTCACCTCCTGACGATGCAAGACGTATCTTTCCTGCCATCCTTCTTTTTATTCACCACAGTTTTGTCCTGGGCCCGTGCATTTCACATTTTTTATCCGTTTTTTGAAATCAATTCGTATTCGATATTGCCGCCATTTTTTTCCTCTTTAAGGCTAACCATGATGCTCTGCAAGCTTCAAATTTAGGTAACTACGTAATGTAACAGTCACAAAGTGCCAAGCAGGCAAATGTGAAACCTTTTTTAAAATTTCGCGCCAGTAATTTTTGTACCCTTGGGTCTCCAAGGATGAAAGAGGGATATATCTGAACACAACCGCTCACAGCTGAGCATATGGGTGCACAACCTCACGCAGCCTTAAATAGTAAACACATAATAATCCACTTCACGCTAATGCCGCGGCAGCCGTCCCTTCCCACTTCAATCTACCTGGCCACTCTGTCACAGACATGGGTCTTATCCCAGTTGAACCTACACTCAGCGCATCCCGCCGGAAAGCACAAGAAGCTTACCTCATACATAGAGGTCAAACCATATCACCAAACGGAATAAACCGACGGAATGAACAATGATCACTCAAATCTTAACATTGTTTGTATTATATCAGCATCACACCCTATATATATGTATACCATGTTATCAGTTATCTAGGAAATTTGTTTTCGTTATTTTATATATATATATATATATATATATATATATATATATATATATATATACACACCCGTTTTCAAAAACATTGCAACTTGAAAAATATATATACATATATATATACCTTTTGTTTTCATATTCATTCTTTTGTTTTCGCGTTGTGAAGACAAAAGATGTATATATGTATATATATTTTTCAAGTTGCAATGTTTTTGAAAACGGGTGTATATATATATATTGTTTGTTTACTTCTAAACTAGTTAATCATTAACCATTTGTGTATTTTTTTAAATTCAAATTTTTGGAGCCGTTATAGCATTTTCCTTCTGTATAGCTCTGGCCCTGAGGAAGGCTAGTTTTGTTAGCCGAAATATTGGCCTTAAATAAATCAGCCCTTTGCCGTAGTGCCAGCCTTGCATTTAGTTTTGTTCAATTATACTTCGACGGACGTCTGGCTCCAGCATCTCTACACCAGAGATCCGGCAAAACCGAACCAGTGCGGTTTATTTACGCGTCGTGTGGACCTCTGCATTCAAAGGTTGTATACCGCTCTATGTTTGCCAGGTTTACGCAAGCACGAGCCAGGAGCACATCACGTGATAGGCTTCTGCACGAGCCCATCATTACCATGGGCTCCTGACACGAGCAAGATTCAACCACAATCTGCGCATGATATTTGCGCGGCAATTCAAATAATGGCTAAAAAAACGCTAGATTGAGGTCATTTGGTATGAAGGAAAATTATCTGTCGAGCTATAAAATGGAGGTGTGAGAACCTTCCGTGTCGTACATTCAAATATGGCGCGCACCTAACCTATAATTGGCAACTAGTTTTCTTAACCTACGAGTAGAGGTTTCTATTATATGTCCTGGGCTGGCGAATAAGCAGACCTCTGCACAAAACCGTCCGATTTCCTTTCGTGATAAGCAAGATATCGTCACTAGCAAATGCATTGACACTTGGATGTTGTTCTTGCGCGCTCATATAAAGGCCGATCAACTAACCGGACGGTTTTCAGAATAGAGGTCTACATGTACCTATTCGCTCGTCCGGAACGTAGAGCAACAAAAAATCCTCTGCTCGCAGCTACTATTTTTCGTGTAAAAGCATGCAAAACCTTAAAGAAACTTTTAATCTATGCGGACAAACATACAATGTGCAAATCTTTCACGTGCCCTACCTGAGGACTTAAAGCCAACATGGTAAAGGCGACCCCGACCAACAACAACAACAACAACAACAAAACCTTTATTTATACACGATGGGGTAAAAAAGCTACATAGCTTGTGGGGTCGTGTGTAAATAAAAACATTAATGCTAGTAGATAAAAACATTAAACTATATTGAGGTAAAAAACGCTAAACTAATCGTTAAATATAGATAAATTGCTATAAATGTTACAACGATAAAAAGATAAAAAGTGCTAAGAACTCTTAACAATAGAGGTTGTTAAAATCGGTATTTTTAATTATGTTCGACGTGTGCACCGGTTGTAATCCGGTGAAGAGCGGTACAGTGTCTGAAAATCTGGAAAATTCGCTGAAGGTAATTTTAAGAATAACAAATGTTATATACATTCATCACCTATACTCATTTTGTTTCTAATGGTAAACACAAAACAAGAAATAGATGTCATAGTTGCTTAAAACTGAAACTTGGCCATACTAAACGCTATCTGATGAAAAAATAGTGAGAGCAAGTGTCTTCTTCAAACGATAACAATAACTGGCCCTTGACAAAATATTCGGAGGTTAGAACGTACCAAACCGAGAAAAAAATGATATGAAGACATTGATGATTATTGGCTGCCAGTAAATTTACGTGCGCATGAGCGTAAATTTAACTGGCTTTTCTTAGGCGAATTTATAGCGGAGCCAGCGAGCTAGCGCGTCAGCGGAGCTCCATTGCTAAGAAAATTTGGTAACCTATCAAGCCAAGAAATTTTGGTAGTGACGTAATAGTCACGTGACCGTCCGTCCGTACGTACGTACGTACGTCCATCCGTCCGCACCACAGGGTTACCAATACACTTCACACACTGGATATATCCCTGTGCTGAATCCCATGTGTTTTTGGCGCGAAATCGCATGTTGTCCCGCGTTGTAGCAAAACAAGCAAAGACAACAAAAGTCAAAAACAAATTTGTTAATGGAAACAAAAGTTCAAAAGAATACTCAGTTGTCTTTTTGGTGGAAGGGGAAAAGTTCAATTTAGGCGAAAAAAATTAGGCGATAAAGTTCAGGCGAAAAGTTCAAATTTGCCTTGTCGGTTCTGTTCGAACTCGGTCGGCACACCGCTTGAGTTCGCAGCTTTTCACAGGGGTTTCGACGCCAAATATAGCAGAGCTAGTGCTTTTTGGTTTTTTTCTGTCCACAACCATGGTTTTTACGGCGTTCCGAACACATTTTGCCAGGAAAAACACCAGCATTTTCACGCTGATAGGCAGCTTGTCACGAAGAAAGAAATAAGTATTAAAACTAACGTGGAAAATGTCAATAAACGCTAATGGCCAAGTGGGCTAATATCGGGCCACATACGCCGATGACCCGTGTTCGGCTCTCAGCGAGGGTAACAATTTTTTTCTTTTGTCTTTTTTTTTCTTTTGTTTTGTTTTGTTTTTTGTTTTTTGTTTTTTTCAATTTAACGACTTGAATGAGAGTATTTTCACAAATTAATAAGGGAAGGTACGTTTTTTCTTGGGGGGGGGGGAGGGCTGGGGAATTTTGGTATTTTTTTCCCAAAAAAGTTTTGGCCCTCCCTTGCGTTTTAATAAAAAACTCCTGATCCCCACCTTTAGGTGACTGACAAAAGCGCGACCCTCCCCTCACTACAACATGGTATGTTCCATGCTGTGGAAACCTCAGAACGTTTCGCTTGTGAACGCAAAGTGTTTGAACATGAATATATCTCGATATTGAATGCGTGCGTGCTGAAACAAGGGAAATGCGAACAATCAGTGTGGGATATTTACGTTTTATAGCTGAAGTTTGAATATGGAAGTATTTGAGTATTATAAAAGTTTTGAACATAAAATATCTAAGGGAAAATACACGCGCTTCTTTCTCCGACTAGCCGGCATTGCTGTTGGTTATTTTAACAGAAAGGTTTAGTTGTTTAGCATGCGAAATCTGCCTCTCAAAAACAAATATTTCCGACATTTCCGACAGGGTAGAGTGCATTGTTGGATCTACAAGTAACTCTTCAGAACTAAACGACTCAGGAGATCAGGCAGCGGATAGCCAACAGCAAGAAGCTGAAGAAACGATACCTGAGTCAAGTATTTCTCGATACGGACGGAAAAGGACACGACTCCTCCGAGAAAAACTATTTGCCATTGCATAATATACATGTAAAAATGTAACCTAGTACCTATAATAAAACACCAAATTAAATCAAAGTAGGTGAAAAGAAAAACTTAATCTGTAAGAAAAATGGAAGCAACATCACAAAAATTCGCATTAAAAAATTCTGGAAAAGATGTGTGACCCTCCCTTGAATAGCTCACATGAGGTATGGCCCTCCCCTTTCGGTGCTCACTTTCACTGATGACCCTCCCCTCTGAGGCCCCAGCCCTCCCCCCCCCCCCCCCAAGAAAAAACGTACCTTCCCTAACTGCCAGCAAAAAAACAGATAAACAAACAAAACAAAAAGGGGGGCTCCGCTTTTAGGCTTGGCTAAATCTATATATTACGCTTCGTCACGGCGAGTTTTAATCGCCAGCGAAAATTGCCAGGTGTGCATGCTGCTGCGACGGCGATTTTGCCACCGGGCGATCGAAAATAGCCGATATCTGCCATAAATTCGCAACGGATTTTGTGAAAATCACTGACAATCGTCTGTTGTGTCCGCTCCCACGAAAATTGCTAGTGATCGCTGGCGATCAGTTTCGCCGCGTCGAACGAAGTGACTGGATATCGCGAATGATTTTAATATTGTAACCCTCCTCATCGTATATAACTCCATTACTGTTGTTCAAATTGAGGGAATGAATTATGGCTCTGACTAGAGAGTCTTTGAGCGATTTGTCCCTCTTATAAAGCGACAGTAGTAGTGTAAGAGAAAGTTTTATTTCTCAGTTTTTAGTGTGAGTATGGCCGTAGTTTTCGTCTTGATAAGAAGACTGCTTATCAAAATAGCAAGACCGGTTTCGGAAATCTGAGTGGTTTCCTTCTTCAGTTGCTTTGGTGCTCAAGTGAGTGTGAGCTGGTATGGCCAAATGATCACAGAGTTGCTGTTTACCTAGTTCAGCGTGCGCGTCATGTTAATTGAGTGAACAATTAAAAGCAAGAGAATTCTGATCCGTTACGCGTTGTTTGGCGTGGTTTTATTGCTTGCAAAGAACAATAGACGCCAATGCGTATGCATCTAAGGATCAACCAGCAAAATGCTTAGTGATGGTCGAAGAAAACTCGCAAAAATCTCTTTAGAACTGATGATAAACTCTTATGAATTGATATCGCAGAATACGAACAATTTTAGCCGCTAAAAGATTAATTCTGTTAGCCAGATAGTGGAGTCTGCTTCGTACGGTGGCTGTGTAGTTTTTGTAAAGCAAATGATTGTAATATTGTCACCCTCCTTACCGTATATAACTCCGTTACTGCTGTTCAAATTGAGGGAATGAATTATGGCTCTAACTAGAGAGTCTTTGAGCGATTTGTCCCTCTTATAAGCGACAGTATTAGTGTAAGAGAAAGTTTCATTTCTCAGCCTAGTGTGTCGCAGGCTTTACTTAAATAAATTTAGAGACGATGACCCGTGTGAGCGAGAGCGCGTTAAGGTAAAACATGCAACTGAACAGCGCGAAATCTATTACGTCTACGTAAGCGGTCCATCGTGTATTTTTTTTCAGTTAAATTACGCCGGTATGGTGCAAAATTAATTCGACCGTGAAAATCCTCAAAGAAGATGCGTGGAAAACTTGTTTTTAATAATGTAAAAAAGTTGACTGCACAGTTTAAGTTTATACATTTACTCAAGCCGCTCACACATCGTCATTGAAACCAATTAAATTTACGTCCTCAGGAACGCAAAATTTGCGCAACGGTGGAAATCGCCCAAAGGAGAGGGCAAACGAGTTGACAAGGATGGATTTCAGTGCTAATTTTCAAACGAATGCGATAACTTGAGCTCCCTTCTTTTGTCAAAATCGACGAAAGCGCGCTGGTGTCCGGGTCAAACGAATGATTGAGCTTGAGCTATCGCCTTAAAAGTCTTCGAGCAGTGCGCTATTCTGTCGGGTACTGAAGCGAGTAGGAAGCCAAGAGCGTAAACAGAGCGGATAAGGCGTAAGCGCGATCAAAATTCAAGTCTTATGCGACTTGCACCAGCTTGCACGTTTCGTTTCTTGCTCGGCTTTCCCGGTCTAATGCCTCGGGACGCCTGTTGTTGTTTGGCCAGGGCCCACCGTACAAATCACTTCAGTGATAAAATACCGTAAGTTACGAATTAACTTTCTAAGAAAACGCTTGCCTAGGCTTTAGTCCTTTGTCGGTTTGCAGATTCGAAAAGCCCGCCGACAAACCCACGTGATCAGAAAGCGTATCTTTAACCATGAGAAAAGATGCGGCCATTTTCCTAATTACATGAATTATACACGAACCATAACAAAAGAATACCTAATTTAATAGCGTCCCCGAGCAATTTTAGAAGATTGCGACGCGATTTAAAAGCTTTCATAATCTGTTATTCAACAATGAGTTGCATTATTGTCTCAAACAACAATACAACAGAATATTAACGAGATATAAGCGAAAAATAATGTCCACTTTACGGCCAAAAACACGATATTAGACGGTTGAATAACCGCGCAAGGGGCGCGGCAGTCTTTTGATCCAGCCATTGAATAAAACTGCTACATTATTGTTTTGGTTTATTAAACATTTTAATGATCCCTGGTTAATTAAGTTTGCGGTAAATAACAAAAGCAGCTTTTTGTTAAAAAATGGAAGCAATAAAGCAGCGGAAAAACTTGAATTATTGTGCAAGAGTGAAGCTTGTGCGAAACTCTATGAAGAAAGCTTTCACAGAAACCTTGCCCGAACATTCTTTTAAACTGAGGAAATAACTTTGTACTTCCGCTTTTCTTTGTCACTCTGTAAATTTGTCCACTATCTGCTGTCAAAATAAATCAGGTTTTCCAGAATTCAGTCCTACTTCCTGTGAGAGCGTTTACTGTCTTTATTGTGTGAAGTTGTTTATTGTTATTTGTATGGTATTGTTATTGCCTGCCTCAGCGGGTTCACTTTGTTCACTATTTTTTAGAACAGGTAAGTTAAGGCGGTGTTCTTCATATGTGAAATTTGAGCCGACTATTATACTCCGTTGACTGGAATTTCCTTGTGTCTTGTGTGACATTTTGCACTCTGTAATTGAAGGCACGTGCAATGGATTACCAGCTTTCTAATAAATTATTATCAAGTAAAGAGAATCTTGAGTTTTTAAAAATACGCATTTCTTTTGCTAAACAAATTCAGAACCAAACTTCTCGAGAGCTTTTCTGTAAATTCCTATAGTATTGTTTTGTCTCTGCTTTAGAATGCACAGCACTGTAATTGGAAATTTGCAAATAAACATCGCTGACAGGTTGAGCTAAATAAGTCCATCTTCCTAGATTAATTAAAGGAAGATTATTTATATATCTGTCTCCTTAAATTTCTTATTCCCACGCGCGTGATATCAGACCTCAGACTGTCCCACGTAATTTACACCAGTTTACATTTTGGCGGGAATTTGGCGCGCAAGTTGACCGACACACGCTGAAACGTGACTTGCAAAATGAAGAGAAAATAACAAATGTTTGCGTAATTTTTTTCTTATTTAGATAAAAATATCTCAATCACACTCTGGAAGTCCGCGGGGAGTTGATCGCTGCTTCTTTGAAGTAAAAAGGTTAAAAGGATTTTACGGACTGCAAGCGTCATATTTGCTACAAAGGTTTTGATTTGTTCGCATTCGCGTGCGAGAATTGAAAGCCTGATTGCACAATACAATCGCCGCCTCTGATTGGCTCGCAAAAGAATAAGTCCGAAATTGCGTGCCAGTGGCATTGTATATTTAGCTCAAGGATTTAGCACCAATTTCATAACCTGACTCAGCGTCGTTGAGAATAGACCTCCAATCTACAAGCAATAAACGAGTTTCAAATTACACGGCTTTTGACGATCAGCATGGCAGAGAGAATCCACTTAACTAAGAGACGACAGGTATTTGAGAGCTCCAAGTTTGCTGGCTGTGAATTTGTCAGGGTACCGTTTTCGTGTATGTGTTCTTACTTTTTTCTCTTTTCCAACAGGCAAGCAAACCCTTGCTGGAGAGACAAAGACGAGCACGTATAAACCGAAGCTTGGAAGAGCTGAAAAGCCTTGTACTCTCTGCGCTCCATCGCGATGTAAGTTCATTACTTTCTCGTCAGCGTTTTCCACAAGTCGCTTCTTTAATCGATTCAAACTATTCGCAGTTGAATGCAGTTCCGTGTGTTGCCTGTAAAGTGTCACTTAAAAATCTATTTCACACTTAAGTATCCTGGCTCGCTTTGATTGCTCTTTTTATCCTCACAGAATGACCAAAATTTCCAAAAGATGGAAAAAGCAGAGATTCTGGAGCTGACCGTGAACTTTTTGAAGATGATTCGACAACAACAAGTCACAGGTTAGTTTTCCTACTATGTGAAATTCTTATACACTGAAGCTTATTTGACTCAGCCGTGTAAATTCCAAACATTTAATTTTTATTCAAAGTCAAGTGCGAGCTGTGGAGTTGAGAATGAATTTAATGCCTTTGTTTTCTTGGTCTTCAGGTCAATGGAACAATCAAAACCATTCGCAATCTCTCAGCAACTACCGCGCTGGATTCAACGATTGCGCCACCAGAGTTTGCAACTTCATGGAACACCAGCCGCTAGTGAACACAAAACTTCGCGAGCAGATGCTTGTGCGTTTAGCAGCGTCTTGCAGCCCGGTAAAATCAGACAGCGTGTATTGTTCAAGCAGTGTTCCAGCGCCAGAAATGTATGGCTTACAGAGCATGGTTGACTCGCATTACAGTTGTGTTTCCTCGCCCCCGCCCTCGCCTCCATCAAGCGCGTTTAAACCTTTCAACCCGAACAATCAGGAAGCTGTATCGCCGAGCGAAGTGGGAAAAGCATTTAGCGGGTATGACAGCAAAGTGGACTTGCACAGGAACACTGCACAACACGAAAGTAGTCCCAGCCCAGTGGAATGCTTGCCACTTTGGAGGCCGTGGATTTCAAGCTCGGAGAATGAAACAATTTAATGTACCGTACCACTTCGTTTGCAATGACATTAGAATGACAATTGTATGCTTGGGAATAAGTTTATACAATACGGCGCTCTCTAGCGCGAAGAAGAACGCACAGGCAACTGAAAATCCGGCACGTGCAACTGTGAGTTTTTAACATTATTTGATTAACTCACGGCCGGTGTACGCACGGAGTTGCCTGTTCTTTTGAATTGTGAATCCATAAACTTTAAGTGGCTGTTGTAAAGTGAATTACCGGGCACATAGGGCCTACATTCAATTTCACTCGAATATTTAAAGACGTTGAATCTTGATATTTCATTGTGTAAAATTAGCAATTAAAAAAGTGCTGACATCTGAAATGATTGTTCGTGTTGAATGCCTTGTGATTCATCATTTCCTTTAGTGGACGGGTGGGTTGAGGCTGTGTACCAGTTGTCCGTTGCTATGCTGTTTACGACTTTTTCATGCTGTGAAGTTTGATTTTGATGCGAAAAGACCACCTGACAATGTTTGACCTTTAAACACGCTAAACACCTTTAACAGAATTAAAACATGTTTATTATACTATTTCATTTCACACCCGCTTGTCCACTAAGGCGGAAATTCTTTGAATCTTCACTGGCCATGCTTTCAAGATTCCGTGATTTTAGTGTCTTAGCTGTAAAGACGAAGTGAAGGCACCAGTTGAATGCCCCACCTGTAGCATATACCCGCATGCACTTCAATCAAAGTATCTTAGCTCTCTGTTCATTGTTTATTTGTCCTAACACAAGTGCCATGCATTTTTTTCTGTTGGAAAAAAAAACACAACTGTCAAAAAACACGACTTTTTGTCAAAGAGCAATGAAGCACGAGCAAGTTTCTCTTTCGTTGACCACTTCATTTTCATTCTGCTAAATTCTGTTCTCTCAATCAGCTGTTGGTCCTAAGTGGAAGTGCTAACAAAAGTGTTGTTACCAAACGATTTGAATCTGAGTTTGTACCCTTTATATTTTCATCCACCGTTTTATGATCATGATGTATTAAACCCACGTTTACTTAAAGGGCCCTCTTGGACATGATATATCGCTTTGCGGTGGAATTAAATGTTATGAAAAATTCGAAGCCTTTGTACCGGTTCCTGTACGCTAAAAGAATAGTCAAGAATGTCATATCTGTTCTTATTATAATAACTTTCTCTGCTGGGGCTTTACGTCTAGTTTCCGATCACCGTATTTTCTTGCTTTACGTATTATCTTTAATCGTAAACACGTAGTATCATCGTGGCGCAGCGATGTTCAGTGATTTTTCAATGGTTTTTTTCATATCAGTTAAACACTCCAATTTTTGTAAGAATGTCAGGTCTATTTACCACGTGC
The DNA here is from genome assembly GCA_964030785.1 of Siderastrea siderea. Lineage (NCBI taxonomy): Eukaryota > Metazoa > Cnidaria > Anthozoa > Scleractinia > Rhizangiidae > Siderastrea > Siderastrea siderea. The sequence continues at coordinate 33,971,201 of OZ034977.1, read as the reverse complement.
TTTTCGAGATTGCGTTCAGTGTTTTTTTTTTATGGGTAAATACTCGTAGCTGCACTATACTGTTCAGCTGCTTTGCTCTGTTACTTAACTTGACAACTCTTTGACACATGAACTCGACTGACTTGATACCTGACTGAGCGGCTTAGCGATTTAGGCTGTCTAAATAAAGCTGTAAAATGGACTTTACTATGAATATTTAAAAAAACATTGTCAACAGGGGTCCAGTAACCTGTTCTACCCGAGACTGTAATTTTTTTTAAATTACAGTCTTCACAGCTGCTACAAAACATCGCTTGTGACAGAAGTAATACGCTCAGCTGGTATATAGGGGAACGCGTTCGGGCTGTACACAAGCTTATATCCTCAGATGATAAAAAGCACTTCATGTGGAGAACAATAATTTCAAACAAATCAGTGAGGCAAGAAATGCGTAAATATCAAATGTCCATTGGATTCAGTTTGCCTTTTGAAATAATTATATAGAGTTAATTAAATCCGCCCGTTTTTCTAGAGTCTATCGAAAATCCGACAAATTGCCTAATCACCTGAACTGCTTTAAAACAGGTTTATGAGAAAATTTTTCAGTAAAAACTTTCCAAATCTCTCCGTCAACCAACGATTGCAAGAAAGCTAAATTGTCAACTGACAGAATAGTCAGTCAATGGATGGTTTTAGTGGGTCAACGTCCATTCGATATCCTTTTATTGTACCTTTCGCTCAAAGCCACACCTCATAAAACAATATTCCTCTTTTCATCTTTATTGTAAAGCTGGAGACGGTTGCACCTTAAAATTGTAGGCCAACTTCTTCACGGTACTCACTCGTGACTTGGAAATATTGCTAAAAAAATAATCATCGTTTGTTCTCCCTGTCGAGGATTCACTCGATATCTTAGTTTAGACAATGGTGTCTTAGAGCATTCAGTCATGAACAGAGGTGTTCAATGTAAATTAATTGTAGCACAGTTTAGCCTTAGCCAAATGCACTTACATGTAACACAGTCCTTAGCTTTACAACTGGTTGTTGTCCAGCCAAGTGTAGTTGGAAAGTGAAAGAGTAATCATAAACAGGCGACCATTGTAGTTTTAAGCTTAAACAGTATCGAACTTTACGTTATTGATAATGAAGCATGGCACGTCATTTATAGGTAGGCCAAACTTTGATTATCCTCGGCACAAGCGAGACCTGCTGGGGTACCTGTGACACTTCAGTGACAGCACACGACCAGCAGCAGGTTGCGAGGATGTACAATCTCGCCTGTCACATGCTTAGTCGGTTACGTTATTACCGGTATGCAATTTTCGAAGCGATGTGCATTGTTTGAAGTGTTAAATTTTCCGTACAGTAACTGTACAGAGTTTGACGCTTGTAACATTTTGAACCTCAATCAGAAATCTGCCCGACTCCCTGGCCCACATACTTTGCTTGAAGCGATATTTTTACAAGTTGAGCTTCCTTATAGCTGATTTAATTAAGCACTAATCAATCAAGCTTTGTAGCTGTATTTATAGAGACGGTAATGTCTTCAATTAAATATAACATTCTTTTATTAGTTTAACATAACTGTATTTGACGTTTTACTAGTTCAATGTCATGTAACATATCACTTCGCACTATTATGTAGCGTTTATTTAGCTAAACGAGTTGACAAAGTTCATTACGTTGAAAAACGTGCTCAGCCAAGCTGATAGGGTTCTTTTTTGTTACTTAACCCGCAAAACGTGGTCCACAAGAAAAAGGAAGGTCAGTGTCAATCGAACACACTGTCAGTCTCACGCTTCAGGCGTGAGTCTCAAGCTTGTGTATCGAAAACTTCAATCTCGCGCCAGCTCACGCTTGCAGACAAATATCTCACGCCTGGCGGAAAAATGTCATCTTCTCATATGATCGCTACGATTGCTGCGATCGCTGAAAAAACGTTCAACGATCGTTGCGATCATATGGAGACCACTCTTCAGTGATCGTAGCGATCACTGCGACAACGATCGCTGAGATAGACCTCAGTTCTATCTCAACGATCGTAACGATCGTTACGATCATATGGAAACCACTCTCCAGAGATTGTAGCGATCGTTGCGATGAAAAATATACCAGAATGCAGTACGTTGCTGTTTTTTCCAGGCCCTCTCGGGCATTTTTTAAAATTCTGTAGCGATCGTAGCGATCATATGGAAACTTGTATTCGTAAGGATTGCTCAACTTTTTTGTGGCGAACGCAGCGATCATATGGAAACCAATGGAAACCAACCTTTAACTGACAACTCGAACCATTGCGAGGAAAGAACAGTGCATGTGAATGATCGTACTTTCGCCGAAATCTACGATTTTAGAAGTCCGTATGGGGCATTATCATTTTCTTAGAACTTCAGAACTCTTTGAAACGCCTTTGGTAATCTTCAGACGTCTTCAGATATGATCTAGCCTTCTACGCAGATGTTCTTTTGTCTCTGCGCGACGAGTCAAAAGAACGCCGGACTGCGTAGGAGGCTAGATATGATCGGGTCCTCTACGAAAATCCTGGCACTCTCCATCCTCGGAGATCCAGGGGTAAAAAGTGGGGAAAGTGGACGTCGGAAGGGGCGAAAAAAAAGGGGGGTGAAGAAAAGTCAAGGGCAAACGGGGGTGCAGCTGCCCCTGGGTCTCCGAGGATGGTCACTCTCACGCCTTTGACTTTAAAAAAATTGGGGGTATGCCGGTACACGCCATGAAGGCCCATGAACAGATGAACATGTGACGAGTTTAATTTTGCTTATAATGTATTTTCTCACTCTACAGAAAGAAGTGAAAGTGGGAAGATCTCACAAAATGTAAAGCCAAGCGAAAATACTTTCCACACGGCCACTTCACTATTTAATAAGCAATATCACTTTTTACAATAAAAGAAACATTGACCTGTGAGACAAATTGATGCCATTAAAGGCGACTTTCACAAAAACCAAACGAAAAGAAAAGCTTTGATTTACTAGCCTGAGGAAACAGCCGACGTTCAGCGAGGTCGCCACTTGAGCCCTCGTTTTGAGCAAAGGCTATTGATTTACCGCCCGGGGGGGGAGGGGCACTCAGCAGATTCTCGGGTAGGGAGGTGCGGCCCGGGTGTTTAAACCCTGACCCTCAGTGTTTAACAGAAAAATCTCTGATTTTGCTACCCTGTTTAAGACAGATTTCTGATTTTTTGTACCCTGTCTAAGACATTTAACTCAACATCATACCACAGGCAGCCCAGACGCGTTGTATGTGGAGTTCATTTAAAAATAGAAAAGGGTGAAAATATATGTAATAGCACGAAATAAATCTGTACTTCACGAAATAAATCTTGTTTACTTCAGGCTTATTGTGTCCTGTTTAATTAATTTCCGGTTAATCTTGGACCGCTCTCTTACGCAATCGCTTGTTAGCGTCGCTGCTTATATAAGCCGTTAAGCCTAAGGTTTGCAGAGATTTATTACAGACTAACCGGTGATAAAATAATCGAGATATCTTGAAATAAAACCTGTCTACCTAATTCTTCTTTATAGGCGACGCTAACAAGCGATTGCGTAAGAGAGCGGTCCATGATTAACCGGACATTAATTAAACAGGACACAATAAGTAGAAGTAAACAAGATTTATTTCGTGAAGTAAAGATTTATTTCGTGCTATTACCTGTATTTTCACCCTTTTCTATTTTTAAATGAACTCCACATACAACGCGATTGTGGGGCGGACGAAATACACTGTAGTTAATGAATGCATAAGGTCGTGTAACGATACCCTGTTTAAGGCAAAAATTGATGAAATCGATACCCCGTTCAAGACAAAATCCTCTGAAAACCATACCCTATCGGGCCGCACGTCCCCGTTAAGGCCATATAGGGGAGTACCCCCCCCCCCGGGATTTACCGGTTGCACTTGACCCGGGACTTGATGACTCACGAACCATCTTCCATTTAACAAAGATTATATTTAACCAAAAAAATATGGAGACACATCGTAGGCTGGAAAGATATTTTCCACGACTTTAAAGCTGTATGTTATCAATATGAAGTTATGGAAAATTCGTATGTCACTGTGTATGTCTGCGGGCACTCCTCGATGGTTTTTCTCAACTGGCGGGTCTTTACGGGAAACCCGAGGGACCAGGTGTCGATGACGTGTCACCGGCACGAGTACGCAAGTGCGGATTGGTGTTGTAATGGTGGATCAGTGGCAATCGAGCGTGGCGGCTCCTCATGCATGGTTCTCCGGCACTGTTCAAATTGGGCTTCAAGATAAATTAGCTGGAAATGCGGCGGGCTAAGATGAAAGGTACGAGGAAAACAGACATATTTTATTCATATTTATAGCTTGTTTTTCTTTAGTGCCGCTAGATGAATATTTTTTGTACCACATGGCGGTTAAGGCTTCATTTGCATATAATTTTTTGACCAATAAGAGCACGTAGTTTAAAGTGCTACTATTATCAAAAAATCACTTTTATTTTTTCTTCGGATTTCAAAACTATGTTTATTAAACACTCCCCAAGCGAAATTATAAGCCTTAATTTTGAGAAGAAGACCGTTAATTTAAACTGCAATTTTCCGTTTTAATGGTCCGCCATTATTACACCAGAAAGGATACAATGACGTCATACACTCAAGAGATGTAGAATGCAGTGTGTGTGAAAGTGCCTTATTTAGTATGCAGCACGGGAGTTTTGAGCTTTCACACTCTCAAACTCGTGTTTTGCATAATTTGTAAGCCGCGTTCACACACTACATTTTACAGCTCTTGCGTGTATGACGTCATTGTATCCTTTCTGGTGTAATAATGGCGGACCATTAAACCGGAAAATTGCAGTTTAAATTAACGGTCTTCTTCTCAAAATTAACGCTTATAATTTCGCTTGGGGAGTGTTTAACAAACATAGTTTCGAAATCCGAAGAAAAAATAAAAGTGATTTTTTGATCATAGTAGCACTTTAAGGATTCCACAGGTCACCCGTACAGGTCACTATGTTTCTGATAAATAAACAAGAAAAGCCCCAGCGGGGGGGCTTTAGACTCCGCCGTTTTTCCCCTCCCCTCAGTGCTTGGCGGTGCAATATACAGTACGGTCAAGATACGAGCCCAAGTGGGCTTAAGCTTGCCTTTTATGTATTGCTGTTGCAAGTCATTGTTGTTAATTTGTGTTATCATTTATGTTGTTGATGCAAGGACACCAACATCAGACTAAGTTTGTTGTTGTCGTTGACTTAAGGACCTACACTAACTTGTATAAGTTGTGAAGGGAATTGCTAGCTACAACCAGTGACACAAGTCGTTGAAACACCCTCCCCTCCTTCCCCTATTCAATGTTGCATAGTGTTGTGAGCGCTTGTCTTCATCAATTTGACATTAAAGATGTGTTTATTGTTCATCGTGGTGTAAGATAGGTAAGATGAACGTATATTCGTTTGTCTCACGATGGAATCGCTTTGAGTTGTTGATCGCGACATTTCGACTGCAATACTGCTAGTCTTCATCAGGCAATGAGGTCAATTATTTACGTGTCGCTATTTGTAGCATGATGGTTCGCTGCTGTTGGTGCATTTCG
>OZ034977.1:33926451-33965451 GCA_964030785.1 Siderastrea siderea | reverse complement strand
ATCCTCATTATTATTCCGACTATTAGATGTTGTTCCCTCACAGGTCCATTTTGTGGTTGGTCGGCTGTTGTGCTTTCTGATCGTAGGTATCCAAGCTTCTGGAATTCGATTCCGCTATCTCTATTGATGTTATTAGGATGAAGTCTTATATGGATAGCCTCTTTGACCCTGCGTGTGTACCAGTGAGGGTCACGATCAATAAACTTAACTTCTTTCCAAATAGGAAGATGCCCCGTTTCGTTAGCGTGTTCCGAAACTGCGGAGGTTTGTGTACGAGCAAGCCGTATATCTCTCTCGTGTTCTTTTATCCTGTCTTGCATTGCTTTCCCTGTTTCCCCGATGTATACTTTGCCGCACTCACATGCCGGTTGAAACTTTTTTCCAACATTGCCTAGTGGGAGAGGGAGGGAGACACAATTGTACCGACAGTGTTTCAACAAAGTGACACTGATTGTAGTCTCAGATGGTCTGTGTGGCAGCACTAAACTCAGAGGTCAGGACCTGCTTCCAGGCCATAAGACAGGCACAGCCTATGTTTGGATGATGCTAAGCACCAACGTTGAGCTACCACATGGTGTGATAACTTTCGGTTCTGTTGGTTCTTTTGGTTCTGTTGTTTTTACTGTCCCACCTAGAAAGTGATTGCCTGTTGCACCTATTTTCTACACTGTACTTCAGTTTAATTACTAATGACATTCATTTTCTTATATTTCTTTAGATGACAAAGTTACAACTGAAGGCAAAGAACATTCCAGTTTAGAAGATACAGAACACAGAATGAACAAGTTTAAGCAAGACGACCTTGGTGCTGGTATTTTGTTTCATGAGAGCGAAGCAACTGCAGAAGAGAAGCTTATTGAAAAGAGCTCCAAGGACAAGTCTGCAGGGAAACTGACCCGAAGTGTGACTCTGCTGCAGGGAGTGTCACTTATGGTCAGTGTTATGATTGGTTCCGGAATCTTTGTGTCACCTCGTTATGTCCTTCTTCACTCAGGCTCAGTGGGTATAACTCTAATGGTGTGGATTTCATCTGGCATCATGGCACTTTTTGGAGCATTGTGTTACTGTGAGTTAGGAACACTGATTCACCGTTCTGGTGGTGAGCTGACGTATATTCAGGAAGCTCTGGGCCCCTTAGCTGGATTTCTAGTAAGCTGGACGATGGTTCTGATATTAAAGCCAGCCTCTGTAGCTATCATCACTCTGACGTTTGCATCATATGCCATCCAGCCATTTATGAGGGACAGTGACAAGGAAACTGAACAGCTCATTATAGGCTTAGCTGCTTTCAGCATTGTGTTAATTACCTCTGTAAATTGTGTGAGTTCTCGGTGGGCGGGTCAGATGCAGATCATTTTTATGGCAATGAAATTGCTGGCCATTGGGATATTAGTGTTAATTGGAGCTTCTAGAATTACCAGTGGACACTATGAGAATTTTCAGTCTCCTTTTAAAGGAACTAACCCAAACATTGGAGAGATTGCACATGCTTTCTTCAGTGGACTGTGGGCATATGATGGCTGGAACCAACTCAACTATGTCACAGAGGAGCTACAGAACCCACACAAGAATCTTCCTCGTGGTGTCATGATTGCACTGCCGCTTGTTACACTGTGTTACACTCTGGTTAATGTAGCATATTTCAGCATCCTGACGCCAGCAGAAATTCTGTCATCTGATGCTGTTGCTGTGTCTGTAGCTGAGAAAGTGCACCCCACTCTTGTTCTAGTAATGCCACTGTTTGTTGCTTGCTCTTGTTTTGGTGCAGCCAATGGTTCTATTTTCACCAATGGAAGAGTGGTGTGTTCAGCAGCTAAGGAGGGACATATGCCTCGATTTCTAGCCACCATCAATAAGCATTTCAATACTCCATTGCGCGCCATCATGTTCCCATCATCCATTTCCATCTGCATGTTAATGCTTGGCAATCTAGACTCCCTACTGAGCTGCTTCAGCTTCGTGGCATGGATTTTCCTTGGTGGTACGATACTTTCTCTGCTGATTCTCCGCTGGAAGAGGCCCCATGACCTGCGACCTTACAAAGTGTGGATTGGAATTCCTGTTGTCATGGTAATGGTGTCATGCTATCTTATTATTGCACCACTGTTGGCAAAACCACAGTCCTCTGCCGTTGCTCTGGGTTTTGTGTTGTCTGGGGTCCCTGTGTATTTCTTGTTTGTGGGCCATCATAAATAGGTTGCTGTGATTGTCATAAAAGAAATAGAATTCAGGCAATCAGTGACATGTGGAATTGACGAATATTTTCAGGTCTCTGTTTAATTTGTCATGCCTGACATTATGTTATAATACAGTCTTAATGGTTGTGAATTGGTTACTTTGTAGCCAATAAAATTGTGGTCTCAGTTTGATGGATGGTGTATTGAAACACTCAAGCCTGTTTGATATTTAAAGGAGAAGGTCACTCCAGAAACAGTGTATTTTTTGAAATCCCCAATAAAAAGATAACACTAAGTTGAGTTACTGACCATGGTTTTAGCTTCTAAAGTGCATCCGATCCCACTGAAATTCCTCTCCAAAGAGGGCCAAAATTCAACACTGCATGCCGCCATTCTGAATCGTACTTAGCAGCCTGGCTGCTTGTCTGTGACATTAAATTGTACAACAAGGCCAGTGGTCGGGTAACGTGGGCTCGTTTTTCAGAGGCGATTTCAAAAAATACACCATTTCTGGAGTGACCTTTTCCTTTAATATAAATTGTATAAATTAGAAATTGATTTTAAAAATTATGCAGTATAACTCTTTAACAGTATGCTAGTAGTAGTAACGATCTAAGAATTGTGGCAAGAAATGTTAAGAGAAAAAGGCTTTCCTAGCCTGAACCTTAAAACTTGTAGTAAAACTTGTAATCTTATAAACTTGTAGTAATGTAGTTACTGTTTCTCGGATATTCGGGGGTCTCGGCTATTCCAGGGTTGACGATCGTAATGTACCGACTTATGATATGACTCCTGGGTTCAAACCATTTACAATGGTCCTCTAAAAGTTAACGGTGCTAAGTTAAAACAGAAAAACAAACCAACCCTGTTTCATTACGATACAACTGAAAATCACCCCAGGGGTCAATTTAATAAAACGTTTACAAGTGTTATTTACAAGTGTAGCTATTGTTTTTAAGGTTGAAAACAATAGCTACACCTGTAAATTACACTTGTAAAGGTTTTATTAAATTGACCCCAGGATGAGAGGGATGGAATTGTAAACCTACACTATTTAAAATTCGAAAAGTTTCACTATGCCGAGTGGGAGTTTGGACGTTTTGTGAGGTATAATTTTTGCGCTTTCAGTAAGTCATCAGTGTTTAAACCCTAACTTATTGCTTGTAGGGGATATGTATGTGGTATCTTTTCTTGCAGACGGGTGAAGGAACGTTGCCCGAGAAAACAGTAACGCGCCCGCCCGCTTAAGCCGTCTGTTTTCTTAGGCTAAAAAACTGAAATCCAGAGAAAATCGAAACCGCAAAAATTGTCTATGCCATACGGAAAACGCCTTCCAAAATCCAGCGGTACCCGATGAGAAAATTTAAGCAATATACTTCTTAAAAAATGTCATTTTCTGCTTTTTCAGTTTCTTTCAGGTCCTTTTGAAGGCCTATTTGTGTAAGCTTATACAGATAAAATGTTCTGAAAATCGATCAGAGGCGAAAAACGCTGCTTGGGTGTTAGTTTGGCTATCATGCAGAAAATTCGTTTTGTTGTAACTTTTTCTACAACAGGGTAGAGGAAAACTGTCCTGACAGGTATGAGAATCAAATTCTTCGGTCTTGTGAAGAGTTGTACTGACCATGGGACATTGGTGAAACAACAATAATTCAAAGTTTGCCTCACATGTGAACGGATAACACTCCATATGGTTGATAATTTCGTATGCAACCGGATGAAAAAATACTTTAGCGCTGAGTTCCCGCTGGGAAGGATACTTCCACTTGTACCCACTGAACAACGCTATTTTGTTTTTGAAAAACTGAGACCAGGCAAATAAGACTAGAAAAATGTAACACGCGCAAGGTTGTAACAGGCAATGGTGACCAGAGATTTATGAACAGCGCCCGCTATGGCCGTGATTCGCGCTGTACGGTCGCCACCGCACTCGCTGCTCAGCAAATGATGTGTCATGTTAACTGTAGTGATAAGGGATTGCCAGCAGAACTTTCCTGGGAAGCAGCATTTGTAGCCAATCAATTTTCCTGTAATTCCCAATCTAGGTACCCATCTTATACCTAACCTGCCCATCCCTATTTTACCACTTAACACAGCGTTTGCCAAAGACAGGTATGAGTAGAGGAGCTTTGTCGCTGCCCTTATTGCCAACAGGCGTATCAGGCAGTAAGTACACTGTCCAAGGGCTGACTTGAAAATTTGCGTACGTCAGGGAAGACAGAGAGCGTGGTGACTATTCCACGGTCACATGACCGTGGAAACCGCGGAACCCGTTCAAGACTCTGCTTCATGTAAAACAGGCACAGTTTATCCTTTAACGACTTTACAATGTTCTCCAGGCATCTGATCATTTAGCTTTCACAATAGCTTTCTGTCTGGCCTAAAAATTCAGCTGCTTATCGCTCCCCGTCGCTAGTGGCAGAGAGCCCTGGCGACCGGGAGCAATGAAAGGCAGCTGCTGTATTCGCTGGGTGCTTTCTGTACGGTACGAGAAAGACGGGTAAAATATGTAAACCGTTCCATGCATGAGGAAAGCAAGAATTACCCTGTTAACATATGGTGAGATTTTTCTGAGAATGATTCTACATGAGTGGACCTGGAAGTGTCTGCTGCACTAGACTGTTCGATATAAAAGATGGATTTGGTATAGGAAGGTATCCGATATAGGGAAGTGTTCGATAAAGGCAGTGTTTGAAATAGGGACATGTCCTATATAGGGAGATGTCTGATGTAAGATGTCCCATGTAGTGGGGGCGGGGTTCGCCAATCAGGAATTGCGCGGAGAAGAGAAGGAAAAAAGCCCGTCGGAAGGAGAAGGGAAAAGAATGCCTGATCTCAATCTAGACACAGGGAGGTGGAGGGGGGGGGGGGAGGGTATTACCGCTTTGGAGGACTATACAAAACACTGGTTGTCCGCTTACGGTAGGTTCTAATACACCATGAAAAAAGTGAACTTTTTAGAAATAAATTTTTATTGATTTCTTTTTTTTACACAATTTCCATCTTTAGAAGATGGGCAATGAAAATAGAAAACAAATTAAATTTAGACTAAGACCACGTTTACTCTATAGTAGCATGATTCTACCCCTTGGAGAAAGTGAGAGCGAGGGACTGGCAGTCTGAGAGATCATGCTAACAATGGATATTCCGGATCCATAACCAAAGCTACCGTGCTTAATTTATTCAATTATATTTTGTTCACTCACTTGTTATAAACGGCTGAAAGAATACAGTACAAAAATATCTTGAATTTCTCATGAACTGGAAAACATTTCCTTTATTGATGTAAACATCTAAATAGCTTGATTATGCTCAAACCATTCAAATTGACAACTAAGACTTCACAGGACCTACATTAAAAATAACTTGAACGTAATACGACATTTTGGAAGATAATCTATTGAAGCGCTCTGATCTAGAAATCCATCTTTTCTTTATGAAAATATAATAAGCTGGGATCCCTGCTAAAATAACTGAGAGACCAAATGCCGACTCCACTGGGTTTGACATGAAGGGAGTGGCTGTGAAATACAATGACACGCCTGCCATAAAGAGGGGAATAATAATATTGACCTTGAAGTGTCTCGGGGTGGATGCTTTTTTTCTCCTCAACCAAATTAAGCCAACGAAAATGACAGTGAGGATTAGCCATTCTACAAACACGAGCCAGTTAAGGAGATTTTCAATATTTGTTGGCAAAAGCATAAGGAGTGCAAGAATTGCGCGCATTAGAATGGCTGGGATAGGAGCCTGAGACTTTTTATGAATCATGGCTAAACACGAAGGCAGTTGCTTTTCTCTAGCAATTGAAAATATTATTCTTGAACTGCTGAACAGGCCCATGTTAAGGGAGCCGAAACATGATAGAGAAACGATAAGAGGCATTATTGCTCCGAAAACTGGGCTTAGACGCGAAGCGAATGTCAAAGCAACAGCGTCGGAGGCCAGAATCTCTTGTTTAGTTAGCACGCTGAAGTATGCCAAGTTAATCAACACATAACACAGAGTAACTAGCGGAATGGAAATCAATAAGGTTCGTGGAAAGTTTTTCTTTGGATTTTTCACTTCTTCAGTAATAAAATTAAGGCCATTCCATCCGCCGTAAGCCCACATGGCACTGTAAAAGGCGTGGCCCACATCACCCGGGGAGGTTGAACTGCCTGAAAACACGTGCTGATCAAATCCCTCAATATTGCCTGCCATTAGTCGGATCAGAGCCACAGTTATTATGCTAGCCACTGCCAGCAGCTTGCAAACTGTAAATAAAACTTGGGCTCGCGCTGCCAAACGAATGCTGATGCAGTTGACGGCCGTCAGGACACAAATCGCACAAGCTGCTAGGAGCTTCACCAGTCCGAATGGCGGGTGACAGGCTGCGCCCGTGTCAGCGGTTGCTTGGCTGGGAAAGAAGGGCTCTGTAGCATATACAGCGAAAGTTAGGCTAAGAATGGCGAAAGAACCCGCGTCTAAAAACCAAACATTAACCCAGCTGTATAGGAACCCGATGAAGCGTCCATACGCCAGTTTCAAATAAATATAATCTCCACCTGATTTCTCAATGAATGTTCCCAATTCGCAGTAACATAGTCCTCCCAATAGACTCAGCACTCCACCAAATGTCCATACAAGCAGAGTCTCTCCCACAGAACCGGTATACCGGACAACATACCGTGGGGATATAAATATTCCTGACCCGATGATTCCTCCCACGACCATGGCGATGGCGTGAATGAGCCCGATCCTTCGTTTTATCTCCGCCCCTGGTGCATCATCGCCTCGCTGCTCAATAAACGGACTCCTCTCCGAGTTGCTAACTTGCCAATCATCCAAGATGTCAGGTTCGTCAACATTCCTTCCTTCAGAGGTTATTAAACCGCTCTCGTCATCTTCCGTTAACGATTGAATCTCCATGGTGGAGGTCGCTATGTGTCTTGAGTTTACAGCGATCGAGCTTCACTTTAGATACTGAAAATAAACACTCGCTCAACTTTGAACAACATACATTCGTCAATTTTCATATCGCCGCTACATGAAGATCACTGCGAGCAGAATCTCCCTATACTCGGAGTATTCTATCCACTGAAATACCAGCGATGTCGCGTGATTTGTGCGTACACGAAAACGCAACTGATCAAGTTTCAGTTTAGAAACTGTCACGCGAACTGAAAATTAAAACCCAGAAAAAAAGACCGTTTGGTTGTAGTTCACGAGAAATATCAGTGAATGACAATCCTTCACATCACATCTGCCGGCAATTTACATAAAAACATTGAGTGTGCGAGTGTTATGCTAATTTAGTTGTCAGTGCAACATAATAACACGTACAGGTTAATAGACCCTCTGACAAATAAACAAAACATTGTATAAATATTCATGTACATCGGCTTGAAAAGAGTCAACTCCTGTATTTTAAAAAGGTTTCATCTCTTTTTCATCGTCGTTGCAGTTCTCAGGATATTAGCAATTTTGCTCGTGAATGTGCGAAGCGCAGAGCGCTGTGGATTGCTTACCAGTTAGGAAAATGTATTTGCATTACGTCATGCCTGCTTGGATGGTTGTTTACTAGCCTCCAGGCTACTTACGAACGACACTCCACTGAGTGAATAAAATAAAGGTAGTAAAAATTCAAAAATTAATATCATTCGCAGCTGGATTTCATGGATGAATTGACAAACAAATCATCCTTTTTTTACTTCTAGTTTTAAAATAGACCACATTTCAAAGTCCACGCATTCGTCAATTGGATAATACCTTCTGCAAAGTGTGATTTATGGCTTAGTGCAGCAATTCCCCAACAACAGTTAAAATCTATTAAAATCAAAATCTGCTAATCAAGCGCACTTTATTTTATGATAAAATACGTAATGTTCATAATATAAAATCCGTAATCTATAATATATAATAATGTTCTCTTGATAGCAGCCGGTGATTGACTATGCGTCCGTGTATCCCCTGTTTTCAATTTTCAAGTACAGTTTTTCATTGGTGGAGTATTCTGAATTTAAGGTTAAAAAAAGAAGCAAGAAGAGAAAAGAAAAAGGGGAAGATGAAAGAAAGCCTTGCAAATTTTGTCACCAAGCGTAGTTCGTATCCAGTTTATGCACGCCGCCCACCTCTAGCCTTCCCCCCTCTAGCGCGCCTTAAACCATGAAAGCGTTGTATCCATTTTTTTTGCTCCAACTCCAGGGTGTTTGGGCTTAAGGTTACTGTAAACCTAGAGACAGAAACGTGCAGCCGAGCGCGCGCATTAAAAAAACACTTACTTGAAGAATACCTGCAGCGTAAATTGTTTTTTGGTCAGAACCACCACTAGATAAGAATAACAGAATACCAGCATACACCATATGAGCATACAATATACAGGCCAGATTTGCGTGAGGAATCTCAACACATTTACAATATTCCAGATTATAATTACCGTAAGCATCGCTCAGAAAATCTTTGCCAAAGAAAACTTGCCATGTACTATGTTTAATTACGTCTGCATTACGTCTTTAGAAGGCTATATGATCCTATATGGGTACATTCTATACTAGCAATTTAAGGCATTTTTTGTTATATTAAGCCAATATAAACTCTAAAAACACTTTGATAGTGACCTGAATTAAGAAAGAGCCTTTTCAATAACGACTGACTAAGCGTAAAATGATGCTTGTGAAAAGTTCCAAAATTTATACATTATATAGTTAATTACTTTTTGGAAGCAGAGGAGAGTGGACTTGTCTAGGAGCCCACGTGATAGGCTTGTGGCTTGTCTCATTGTACAGATGGTACATTGCGCTATTTACATTTATGATATTTCATGTTTCACGATTTCATGTATTCATCTTCAGAGGGTATATTATAAGATTGCACTGTATTCCATTTCGTACATGATGTACTGACTCAGGTGAACTCGAAGGGTGAATCTGCAGTCTTTACCATCAAAGGGCTGCTTTTCATGAAGCTATATTAACATTTTTTTGTAATTTAGTTTAACGCCGCTATTTGGCAATCTCACGATAACTTGAGATATTTATACCATTTCAAGGGTATATTATTTTGAAATTGCACTTGCACAGTTGTTGAGAATCCACGCGCGTTGTTACACAGCATATTGCTGTCACGTCGTTACTGACGTATCCTTTTAGGTATCTATTTCTTAGCCGTAAAAACGAAGTCACGCAAGTTTTAAACAAACTCTTGGGTAAAACTTTTGAAAAGAAGAACTGTTTACATTCACCAAACGATGTAATGAGGAGTGGGATTTATAATGCGCTCTAAGAAACGGCTGTAACAGCTGACTCTAGACAAGAGCTTACAGAACCTATATAATGACTTGATTCTCAGAAGAAATTACGTTGAGGAATGCAGCTAAATACTTATGATGATTTTCGCAAAAGACATGTACTACAAACTCAATAAAGGACCTCGATATTCGATTCTTACTGGACTTCAATTCATCAGGTGAAGTATAGTTGAAGCTTTCTTACTTGCCTTCGCTCAATATTCAGATATTAGAAAAATTGTTACGAGGTAGTATTAGGCCAAAAACGGTTTACGATTCTATGATGTAATTCAGTAGAGGACCAAACTGGTTTTTGTTTTATGGTGTGACTTTTTTTATAATAATTTACAATTCAGTCATACTTCTAGTTTACAATTCAATTATAATCAGTTACTGACCTGTATTAAATTTTAAACGATGCAACACGGACACGACATTTACCGGTATTAAAGCTGCTGTGAAAATATATTTAAATATATCTTGACTGATATTAACAACGAAGAAGCAACCCTAGCCTTGGATTTGACTTTGATCCTTGATCCCTTGATCGTCTAACGTACGCGCCACGACCTTGGCCACGACCAATCAGGCAGAAGATCAATATAAAAGGGTCAGCGGCTATAACCAGGAAACTTTGTATCGGTGAAGGGGGTGGGGGTGGGGTGGGTGTTGTTCCCAAAAGCACCAGGGAGGGCTCATTGCAGAAATTTAAAATCTTAAACGGCTTAGGTCAGCTATTTTTAATATTGCTTTAAAACCGTTTGGATTTATAGGCAACCAAGAACTTATGGCTCACGTTTGTTTAAAATTTTTTATTTCAGTTTTTGTTTTGAAGTATAAATAAGCATGTGCTACAGTGTAACATCGATTTAACGAAGTGCGGAAGCTTATGCTCCTGCGAAGTGCTAAGGGACTGGGACCGACTGGGGAAAGTGGTTCGTTATATCGAGGTTCTTTTCCATACATTACACTTCTAATGGGCTGAAAAATATCTTTCGTTATACCGTGTAGTTCCGGCGTTATATGGTTAAATCGAGGTTCCACTGTACAAAGGTCACGATGCAAACGCGTTGTAAGTTGAAGGAATTGAAGCCAGTTTTTTCAAGTTCCTCCGTGTCCTGAAAAAAAAATCGATGAAAATTATTATGGACTGTTCTCCAGTTGAGAAAGGTACTTTAAAATATCCCCCTGTTGTTGTTCTAGGGGCATTTACAGTGAAAGAAAAGGTGTCTAGTATTAAGAACGTCAGAGTAGTACACACTTGAGCGGGAGGGGGGGGGGGGGTGGAGAAACGAGGCAGAAAAATTGGCTGGAAAGTGAATTTAGAATTTAAACAAAAATGGACTACTCTGTCTGTACATTGCTACGAGCAATGCATGCACTAACCTTCGTGGAAATGGGTAGTGTGCTAGTTGATGATCGTTTGCTGCCCGCCCCTCGCAGACGACACTCATCTGAAACGCGGGGAAGGCGTTACTGATCCGTGAACTCAGCGGTATTCCTTAAATAGATCACAACTTGTTAAGACTTGTATCCGGAAATGGCGAAATCGTTTGGTTGTTCAGGTCAAATGGCTATTTTTGGGTGTGCTTGGCGTGTAACGATTGCTATTAAGGCTGAAGTGTTACTTTGTCTCACTGACAATGAAATATCAAGGTAGCATAGACCCAGTATACCAGCGTACTATTATGAAAGCAAATCAGCGCAAATGAAATGCCAGCGGGTGTAGTACCGTAATTTATCGACCACAACTCTTCTTTAGTAGAGCATGCGCAAAGGCTGTTGCAGTATTTTGTAACTCGCTCTCGTCCGCCAGGGGAGTGATGAGAGACGGTTGTTTTCACAGGTGGGAAAAGAATTGACCAGTATTAGGTCTTGGTACCTCTCTCCTCCCCAGAGGCCTCCTACGGTCGCGCCTTGGGAAAAAAACCCGCGGCGGGCGGAGGATGGGAAGAGGGAAAAATTAAAGCGCGCGGGGATATCGCTGCCCGCGCTAGCGCGCTCCCGTTTTCTCTCTCCAGCGCTCCCGCTCCCGTTTCTATCTCTGGTGTTTACTAACAGGAGCCTCTGCGGAGGACAGAGTCTTGGTACCACTCGGAGAGTGTTGGTGAATTATTTCAAGTAATTGCTTGAGTATAATATGCCCAATACTGAAATTGCGTGCAGGTCAAGCATTTTACCAAGTGATGATCCTACGTGTCTGAAGCATTTTGAATTTTTCACGTAACATGTAACCACACTGTGTGAGATCTGGGGCCAAGTCAGAGACGTCAACTCGTTCAACGGCTGTTGCACCAAGTCACGATGAAAATGTTCGTATTACATAGAATTTGTGGATGCCTAAATCAATCGCAAACGAATAGCCGTGAGGTCTCTTGTATTGTTTTTCATTTGTAAAATTGTTCTTTAGACGAGACACGCGATCTAATCACAGTTAGTGCCCTTAAGCGTGGTTTCACCTGAGGACCCCTTGGGGTGCGCTAGCCCGACGCATGCATGCAAGACTGAATGATGTAAACCGGTTTGGTTGGTTTGGGACGTGAGGTAGCTAGAGCAGTGGGACCACAATTAGACTGGTCACATCCACTGAGGTCACGTTATTTCTTAGATGGTTATTTTTGAAATTTCTTCGTCGAATATGGGCTACCCATCCCTGCAATTATAAATTTATTGGTTGTTTTTAATAACAAAACAGCTAGATTGGCCTTCTGAAGAAATCGCTATCAAATCGAGCTCGAAGACTTCACGTCACGGGATACACTAAACGATTTCCTGTTGCGCCGAAAACGCGCACTTGTCAAGAAAATAGAAATCATCGTCAGTTTGCGCAATAGTTAAGCAACATTTGTAAGAATCATACTTGGACCAGCTCTACAGTTTAATGACGTATTAATCAGCTTTTAGTTCGATTATAAATGGCTTGTCACTGAGAATATATTTTTGTCTGAAGAGCGAGCATATAAATTGCTCATTACTTATTCGCGTTTTTATTCATGGTTCTTAAGCATTTACAAGTGCCAATATTTACAATTATTCTGGAGCTATAAAACATGATAACTACATATCGTCTTTCTTCAAGTCATCATGGCGTGTCCACTTTTTTTGTGCGCACTTTTTCGTGGATTGGAAGTAGTCCTGGAAACGAAAACCTTCATGTTTGAGATGACTTAGGCAATATCAGTGTATATAAGAGCAAGACGAAACACAAACACAAATATCTACTTGGTGATAAAAGGGGAAAAAAGTTTACCCAGCACGTGGTTCAACAAGAATGAAAGACAGGACTCGGTAATGTCTATTTGCGGTTGGCCGCTGACAAGTCACATGTATGACACCTGGGTTGAAAGATTCTCAGCTTTGCATAAAACGTTGTTATTTATACATTTTCCATATTTGGTCCAAACTAAGAAAATGTCACCCCTTGAAATAATGCCTTTTCATACGGTTTGTGAATAAATATTGAGTAAAAAAGCAATTTATGTACAAGGGTCGCTTTTTGCTTTTTACTTCAGAACTGGAAGTTCACGCGATAATAGCTGTATAAAGAGACACTTTGTTATATTGTGCCCTGTTGGCGAGCACGAATTTCGAAACAAAGGAAAGAAAACACAAAGGACTTGATGCCATTCTCTCCAGAGAATAGTCATGGGACCATTATAGCACAACCGGTTTTTCCTGTAGTAAATCAAAAGGAGCATGCGCAGTTTCTCGTTTCCTAGCAACAAGTGATAGCTGGCCAGTGTCCCTGCGAAAAGAGCTCCTCACGGCCTCCCCCTGAGTGGACATGTTCATGCGCCATTGAATTGCCGTTGAGTTCACTTTCTTTCTGCCGTATTTACCTGCACTCTTCGGATTTAGTAACCGCTTATTTGGTACTTCTTGGTGACTTTTTTATACTTCTGAGTTTATTTCTCAAAGGCGTTCGTTCTGAAAAGTCTGACTGCAGTTTTGTTTGTCCACCGACGGTCTTCCTAATCGATTAGGAGATTCAAAATCGACTGCAAGTTTGTGGAGAAGGCAGCGGATGCTGTGATTTGGCCGTGTTGTTTACAGCAATGGACGGCCGTTTCACTCTTTTTGTTGGCCTTACCTAGCGTTTGTCGCTAGACCAGCCGTAAGGTAATCAAAAAGGAAAGCTATTTTGCGTGGTCGAGACGGGAAACGACTAAACTCTTTCAGGATGTGACTTCTAGTGAACGGAGCAATGGAATTCTTGAAGTACTCCGTTTATCATTTTATGGCGCCAATGTATTGGACTAGCTATCCGCTTTAACTTCTTCGCTCTTGACTTCTTCTAACGTTCAGTTAAACGTTATGGAGAGTCAAGCAGATGAATTTCCTAAGGAAGAACCTTCAAAGCCCCAGAAACATGTACAATTTGCGCTCAATGATGTCGCTGAGCCGGATGAATCAAAATTTATTGAACCTACTAACAAAGGAGAGAACCGGGAAAAAACTGTTGAGTTAGAGGCTGAGGAGAAAGCCGTCAGTGTAAGCCCAGACGGCCGGTTTCTCAAGTTCGACATTGAAGTTGGTAGAGGCTCGTTCAAGACAGTTTACAAAGGTTTGGACACCGAGACAGGGGTAGCTGTGGCATGGTGTGAACTGCAGGTTAGTTGCGTTTAGTCGTGGTGAATTGGCGCTTTTCATCACTATAGTGGAGTAGAACATTTAGGGTCATCCATACTTAACATTGCTTTTGTACATTTTTCTTTCTTTTAAGGATAAATATTCAAAAGCCGAGCGAGCGAGGTTCAAAGAAGAAGCCGAAATGCTAAAGCAATTACAACACCCAAATATCGTCAAATTCCACGACTCGTGGGAAACCAGACTTCCCAACAAAGACAAGAAAAGGGTCATTTTAGTGACCGAACTTATGACTTCAGGAACACTGAAAACGTAAGTAATGTTTGCATTGTTGAGTCTCAATACCCGGCCGCCATTACTTGCCACGAATTATGTGCTCTGAATACGATTGCATGGGAAGGAGGCAGGAAATTGGAAGATGTGACGAAACTATTTTGCCATGCCATGTCTCTGAATTTTGAATGAAGAGACAAACAAAGACACGTTTTTATAGTTTTGCCAATTCAAATTTAGCCCTGAAACTCCAATATCATTCCAGTTAAAGAGTCAAGTTATCTTTCTGTTCCTCTAAAATCTGAAATTGTTGTAATTCGTGGTTATTCGTCGTCGTCGTTTCCGGGGTAGTGTTGTTCCGGCCTTTTTCACACTCCTGTCTCAAAAAGTTGAAGTTTAGTTGGTTAAGTGAATTTTTAATAGTTTCTTTTTCTATAAATGTTTTATTCTTCAAATGGCTTTCAAGATAATTGTTTTTTCTTGTGCCAGAAAAACAACTGTTTCAAGCATTGCGAAGCGATTGTGGACCGTTCATTTCCAGCGGCGAATTGCGAAGAATACTTGTGTGTTTTATCTAATAAGATTCACAACATGCTTCTCTGGCTTGTCGTATAAAAATACCAAAATCCAGATAACGAGTAAGATTTTATTATAACCCACTTTCCGTTTGTGTAACTTGATCCTAAGCTTATTTTCTCTCACATGCCCGACTTTCCCAGCCCGAATTACATGTTTCTTTAAATGTCAGCGAAAATTAGCCAAACACAGTGGGCAAGGAGTTTGTGGTTTTAGAGCTGCTATAAGTTGCCGAATCTTTGACATTCATACTACCGCAATAATATTATCGAGTTGTTTTAAGTGCATGTGTACACACCATGCTCCTTGTCGTCACAAGGTTCATTGGAATACAAATCGAACTTTTAAAACAACCGATCTTTGATTAAGTGATGTTAGAAATGTTTTAAATCACTAAGCAAATTGCGGACAAAAGTTTTTCTTTCCTTGCCGATTAAAAAATGACAATTATTGCACAAAATGTCCTTGCAGTGGCGATTTTATCGGTGTAATGCATGGTTCAATTCTACCCCCCCTCGGGCATACCCCCAGGGATTTGCAATTTTTTCCTTACTGGGCAGTCTATTCCCCACCCCTGGGCACGCAGAAAGAGAAAATTCCCCACCCCCAGGACTCCTCATCGACCACAAATACGTTGTTTTGTGCTCAAAATATAGATAACAATGTTGATTTCTGCACAGTAGCAAAACCAGATGTTTTGACAAGACCTTAACCGCTTTTCTAGAGTTTATTGGACGAAGGATACTACATGTATGATATAATTAAAACATGAACACTATATTTGAAAAAGAAAGCTGAAGAAAAAACTTGAACCGCACTGGCATACGGCTGGCGAGTAAAGAAATGTTCTTCGCTGCATGTTTTATCTCAGCTAAATATATATAGCACATACGCAAAAGAGGTCCGTTGAACAAATTGATGGCAGCATTTCAAACGAGTTTTCCTAAGCTTGTTTCATAAGAACCAGGCTTTTAGCCAGGAATTGAAAGCTAGCCGTCCAAGGAGCATGTTTCTTGTAAATTATTTGAAAGATTAAGTGAATTTTATTCAAATTTTTCCAAAAAGTGGGCGTCCATAGGATGCCTGGACGCCCTTCTGGCTAAAACCTTGATAAGAACACGGACTGAGATCTCTGTTTAATATAAAGCCGTGCATCCGTTTTTATACAGAGTCTATTAAGTTGTCTTACTGTATATATAAATACGCTAAGGAAATATTTCTTGGTTTGTGACGAACACCATCCATTCGAGTACGCATCAAACGCACATTTGTTTAACAATTTATGATAAACGTTCCTTTGAATACAGATTTTAATTTTAAGAGAATATTCTCCTCTAACCAGTCTGCTACAATTTCTAGAGATTTTCCCTGGAAATAGGCACTCTTCTCCACGCTATCTGATTCCATCGTGTCAACCAAGAAAGTGACGTACTTCACAAGAAAAACAAGCTATTTTCGATTTGCCCCGCCCCCTACCCCCGGGACAAGACTGCTTCAAACAATTCCCCACTCCCGGGCCCGAAGGGCTGGACTTGTCCCGGGGGTCACCAGGGGAGGGAATGGTAACAGGCAAAATTGAACCATGCATAAATACGAATTGTTCACAGTTATCACAGTAATTGATGGACCTATCACTTGTGGATGCTTTGCTTTGTTATCTCCCTTGACAAAATTCCTGTTCTGTCTTGTGTCTGGAAGATTTTATGATAGTAGAGTTTGTGGACACTACAAATGGTCGCAGTTTTGAAATTCTATAGAGCAAACATAAAAATTCTAGTTTGCACAACATTCTATAGTTAAGTACTTTTTACAGTTAATTTCAGCCTTTTGACTTTTCTTTTAGGATAAACGTTTTGGTGTTTAAAAATTAAAAATGGAAAGGTTTGGTGTTGATCAAATTTCCTGTTATTAGCTATTTTTGGGTTATGACTTCTTCACATAGAAGCCGTACCCTGATGTTACAGCAAAATCACATCCCAATTAGTCAGTCAATTTCATTGTTAGCAGCAGTTGGCTGTCTGGCATGAGAGATTGACATCCAAAATTTTGTATCCAATTGCAACTTGGCTACAAAGTAGACCACATGTGTAAATAATGCCAGTGAAAGCACTGAACTGCATAGAGTGAAAAGCAATGAAAGGGATTGCGTGTTTTGGCCATTCAGCAAAGTGATAAAATGAAACCTGGAAGTGGCTATACTTTAAGCATTTGCAGCCAAAGGAAAAAAATTGCACTTGAGATTTAATCAAACCAGAAATCTAACTCAATTCAGCCTTCGAGGATTGTAGGGATAGGCTTTTGAGGGCAGAGGTTTGCAAAGTTTTGTTATAGCCAATCCAGCTGCATGTAATTGAAATATGTGAGCCTAAGCGAATATGTAGAACTATTCCTGGCAGCTAACCAATTTTAGAGTGCGATCACTGGTTTTGGTTTCTCAGTATGATTCAAGATGAAAAAAATTATTTGCTTAGTTTGTCAATGTGGTTCTTTTTTCTGCAGCATGCAGGAGTCACATGTTTCCTTCTTATGTAAATACACTGTACGGAAAGGCAAAGTTTGACCTAGTATGAAATGTTTCATTGCATGTTAAATTATTTTTACTGTACTGCCCTCCATACTTGGGAATCAGTGAATGTTTGAGGAGTAGGGAAGCTTTTAAAAATTTGGTGGAAGTATTTTTCTAGTTCGGTGGGTTTCCTGTTTTCAAGTTTTAGCCGTAAGAATGTAATGACAGGGTTCATACAGGTCATGGAAAACCTGGAAATTCGTGGAATTTTGGAATTTCATTTTCCAGGCCTGGAAAGTCATGGAAATTAAAGTTCATTGTACAAAATTAATTTAGCAGTTGCCCTTTGTGTGAATTAAAAAAAAAAAAATTAAATAATGGGTCATAAACTGGATCTACTTTACCTTTTTTGTAAACAAAAGGGTAAATTTAGGTTATGGAAAAGGTCCTGGAAAAACGTGGAATTTCAAAATATTGAAAGGCTATGAACCTTGAATGAGTGTGGTTACTTTGGAGTTCTACTGTACCTTTCTATTTGCTTTACCGTGCTTTCATTACTGACTTTTCACAATTTGAAATTTTCAGCTATCTGAAGCGCTTTAAAGGTGTGAAGGAAAAAATTTTGAAGAGCTGGTGTCGGCAAATTCTTAAAGGCTTACTATTTTTGCACACAAGAACACCTCCTATTATCCATCGAGATCTCAAATGTGATAACATTTTCATCAATGGCACAACTGGCCTGGTCAAAATTGGGGATCTGGGACTGGCAACCCTAAAGAAATCATCATTTGCCAAAAGTGTAATAGGTAAGAGAACTAAAATTATTTGTTGAAGATTGCAGAGAAAACTGCTTTAGTTTAATTACTCCTCTAGTGGCTTTCCACTTTAGTTTTTGTTTCTGTTGTTGTTTGTACTGCAAAACATTGCTTCTCTTGTTTACAGGAGAACCAACTTGTGCTGCATACTTATCTGCTCCAAAATGAACTTTTTTGAAGTAGCCTTCTCAAAATCTGTCGGTAGATGATGCTTTTGTCATGTACAGCGATTGTCATTTACTACTTTCTTGACATTGGACTCCCCTGCCAAGCAAGTGGACTCATCCCTTGCTACCTGTAACTCCTGTTATACTTCACACTACCACAATACATTTTGTAGTGAACTCTCTGATTGCTCTCTGCAAAGTTTTACTTCCATTCTACTGTACAGATATTATGTTGTGTTAAATGTTTGGTCATTAAAATGACCAGAGCTGCAATTTTTAAACTTTTAAGGGTGTTGATTGCATTGTAGGAAAAAAAGGAGACAAAAAGTTCAAACTGTTCAAATTGTTTATTACAGGTCACTCAATTTTGTAGGTAAACAAAAATCTGGGAGCATTGTTTTCTGTTAGCTGAACATTAAAGTGTAACAGTAACTGTTGAATTGATAAGACTCTAACTATACTAATGAACAAATAAGTTAATCGTGATAAGGGAGTTTGAGGTGAGTTTGCTTTCCTTTCACCACAATATTGTTCTCACTGACCAGTAGAGCTTTGCTAGTATTCCACCCTGATGTCTGTGTCGCCTTACACATTTAGCCTCATGTGACGTCGTGCGTTTTCATTAGGTACACCTGAATTCATGGCTCCGGAAATGTACGAGGAACATTATGATGAGTCTGTGGATGTTTATGCTTTTGGCATGTGCATGCTAGAGATGACAACTCTGGAGTATCCTTATATGGAGTGTCAGAACCCGGCACAGATCTATCGCAGAGTTGTCAGTGTGAGTACAACAACTTGATGCTGTTTCTATTGTCACCATATTTACCCGTGTATAAGTTGACCTTCCACAACCTAAAAATCGTTCCAAAAAATCACCCTTAACTTATACATGGGTTAAAAATTGAGAGCCAAGCACCAGTTGAATAAGTTCTGCACTATTAGCATAATAATCGTCTTTCTATGTTAACAAACATCTAATAAACGACAGTGAAGGTTGTGATGTCCTTTTGTTTAGCAACCTGTGTCTTAAAATACTGGCAGTACAAGTTGACATGCATTAAGATTTACCTGCATAATATAAACCTCAAGGTTGTAGAGACTCACTGGCACAATTTCGAAATAAAGAACTGATAGTTACTGTTAATAAAGCCATGAATCTGCTCAAAGAAAAACGTTGTTCCTTCAAGCAAATGCCACAAGTTTTGCTGCTTAGTAACCTGGCATCATGCCAGGTTACTAAGCAGCAAAGGTTACGTTGTTTATCGAGTCGTTTTTCAAAGGTTCTTGAGCTTCTTTGGTGTTTTGTTTGTCTTCCAAAGCCCCTTTCCACCCCTCCACAATTAGAAAGGTTAGTTTGAAATTAGTACGTTTGAATTAAAAGCCTATTCCAAAAATTATGGACAAAATGCCCACATATAAACGTGTTGCTAAAACCCGCTAGAATGCTCGCGTACGCGTGATAATAAAAACTTCATAGTGAAACTTGCTGTGATTTTTTCATATATCCATAGTACTTGAGAGAAAATTCTAAGAAATACAAGATTAGTTTTCCAAGAAAACTTTTACCCAGAAATAAGGAAAACTTAAGTTTTTGCCCTCAAAAATAGGAGGTCAACTTATACACGGGATCGACTAATACACAGGTAAATATGGTACTTATGTCCTTTTCCCCACTGAGGAATGGGGTCATAAATTTTTTCCAAACTCTTATTTTAAATTCATATTTTTACCTCCAGCATTAGTTCTTTTAATAACAATAGTATTGTTGTTCAATTGGTGTTATGCAGGGTATCAAGCCAGAGTGTTTAGATAAAGTTGCTTCAAAGGAAATCAGAGAGATCATTGAAGGCTGTACAAAAGCTAAGATGGATGAGAGGTATGCATAGTACTTTTTCACCAAGCCCATCATTTGAAGTTTAGAGGTGTTATTAAAAGAAAAGGTCAGTCACAAAATTGTGCACAACTGGAAAAGATTTCTGTTGCCCTGACAGCAAAATAGAGTGGATGGAAAGGTTGTGAGGAAACTGGATTTACAATATTCAGACACTGCAGACTTTTAGGCCATTAGTTGCATTGTGTGATTTCCTGCCATAATCAAATTCATTTTCATTTTCTAGTTTGGAGGTGTCATATAAAAAATGGTTGGCAAGAATCATTAGAAAAACATGACCGTCCTTGCTCCCTTAATATATACGGAGAGCACTGAAATGTTTGTTTGTTTCAGATACACTATCAAAGAAATAATAAACCATCCATTCTTCCAAGAAGACTCTGGTGTAAAAGTGAATCTAGTAGAACCTGAGCCTGGAGTAGACAGTGACCATACCAAGCCTATTGATACAGTCAAGCTGCTGCTGCAGCTGGAGGACCCTAAGAAGCGAAAAGACAAGCATAAGGAGAATGAGGGCATTCAGTTTGACTTTAACTTAGGCACAGATCAGCCTGAGAAAGTCACTCAAGAACTGGTGAGCAATTGTTTTGTGTTTACAAATCTTATTCTTGTGAACGTTTTAATTATTCCTGATATTTTTGTTTCACAGCTGAAACAGGTAGGTGCTTGCACTGTAATGTACACACAGGAAAAACTGAAAATTTTCTATTTGTCTTATTTTCTATTTGATCTGTCCTTAGTTATTGGATTGGCTAATTTATTTTCAGTTTTACCTAGTGTATGTTGCAGTACTCTCATGATTATTAACTTGTGAGTGAATTTAATTCAAAGGTTGTTTTGGCCACTTGAGGATTGCCAAGTGAGCTGAGTCTAGAGGTACTGAAAAGCAAATGCTTTTTCAAGTGTGTTTGAAAGCAGACATCTTTCTAAACTAGAGTTTAATTTTTAACAAAACTTAACAGTGGAACAGGGAATTAACACAAGTTGAACAATGGGCTTCAAAAGGAAGGAGGACATTAATAGTTGTAACTGACATCAAAAGGAGTTGACAGTGGAGGTAATGTGTTCTTAGCTTGCCAAAACTTTGTGTGGATTTTAAAATTAAAGGAGGTATGTTGAAGCTTTTGTTGAATTCTTATTGTATGGTTTTAAATAGTGTTTCATAATGGCATACAAACTGGTAACTTAACTGAATCAGGAATTACCTGTGATTGTGAAAGTTTAAGTTAGCATTTTAGATCTTAAAAAAGCTTTCATTTTCCAAATCCCCACATTATAATTTGTGCATGTAGGAAATTGTATGCCACTCCATCATATTAATATTTCATTTTTTGTACTCAGGAGTTTGAGAGTAAAAAGCATGTTTAGCTTTCCATGTTTACTGTGGTTAGGCCTGTGAAGAATGTTATTCCAACTTGAAGTAACTGGTGCTTACTAACTTGAATTTGTATCTCTTGTGCAGGGAAAGAGCTGATCCTTGAGCTCTTCATTCAACTTGGATGTTTTTTTTTTTACCTTTTGACCTGTTTAGTTTATGTTTTTGTCGGGCATTGCATAGGCCCATTAAAAAGCAAAACAAAAGCAAGTAGTGTGAATAGATGACTTTTGGATTTCTCACCAAAATATCATATTCTGAGCACCATCTTCAACAAATGGGGTAAACAGGTCTGGGAAGTAGCTATGATTGGTTTCAATTGAACCAAATTAAAGGGGCTATGTCACAGGGATTTTTTTGCGGATTTGGCTCTAAACTATACTAAAATTATTGCTAAGCAACTTAACCCATGCCCAACATTGCATAAAATATACTCGTGTATAAGCCACACTCATGGATAAGCCGCACCCCCAACTTTCAAATTGATTTTGAGGAAAAAAATTAAACTTAAAAAAGTACTGAAGTTTGCTGATTTTTTCTTGAATAGCTAAGCGACTGCTGTGTATTTGCTGCAAGCTTAAGCCCATTGTTGTAAAGCAAGTCATCGATCGAGTGACAAATGTTTACAAGAGTTGCGTAAAACAGGTCCGAAATGCGTACCACAGCTGTCAAAATGTATGAATGTTAACAAACCTTTCAACTTTTAGGATACTTTTAGAGGCTTTTTTGTCAAGTAAGACCCCAAAATACTTGAAAGAGTCGACAAAAATGACAACGATGCCAAGTTGTACAAACACCTGCCATCTTGGCTAACTTAGAAACCTGGTATAAAAATCCAAAGGTTGTATGGTTACCAAGTCAAGCACTCGCGATCAATGTGCGAAAGACTGAGTGAAATACAAGGTGGTTTTGTGATTATTTTGTGTAAGAACAGCTCCCACCAAGGATAATAACAACTTAACAATGCAGTTCTAGTGGAATTAGTGAAAATGCATTGACTCCTGTGGAGCTAACAAGCTTTAAGTAAGGCATTTGAAAGAAAGAAGGAATTCATCGTGATGTCAAATGTAACACAGAACAGCATATAAGGTGTACTATTTGTGAGCCCAAACTAGGCAATTTACACCAACCAGAAGAGATTGTCCCGTAGATAAGCGGCACCCACAATACTGAGTCCAAAAAGGTACGGCTTATACACAAGTTTTATGGTATCTTTGAACACCTAAAGGAAGATATACCTTTGAATTTGCAAAGAGAAAACAAACCACAGCCATAAACATTGATTGTTTGAAGATTCGGTGAAACAACGTGAAAATAGCCTTAATTTTTCTAGTCTGAGAAAACAGCCGAGGTTTCGTGAGGTCACCACTTGAGCCCTCGCAAAACGACGTCTGAGTAACAAGCGCAGAAATACCATACTGATGACATTCACAACCCAGATCAAGGTAGTGCTTCTGATTGGTTGAAAGAAAATTCCAACTGATCAGCAGCATTACCAAGATCTGGGTTGTGAATGTCATCAGTATGGAATTTCTGCGCTCTTCACTCAGACGTCATTTTGCAAAGGCTCAAGCAGCGACCTCGTGAAACCCTGGCTGTTTTCTCAGGCTATAATTTTTCAAGTCATAATCCATTTCCATCCTGACCATCTGCAGCCAAATACTTGTTAATAATTCTAGTGGACTAATGTGGCAATTGTTAAGAAAAATGGGCCAGTATTTTTAGGTTTCAGGCAACACAAAATTAATGTATATTTTGGCTGTTTATAGAGATGCTAAAAATTTGTGACAGAGCCCTTTTTTATTTAAATTAAAGCAAAAAAGAAGCATGTCTCCTTTGTGAGAACTGCTTTCATCTGAGTCTTTCCTAAAACTTCCTTAACAGGGGATTGCAGTTAGGCTGGAAAGGGTGGTCTGTTTACTTGGGCTGGTGTCAACACTGAATTACAGATTCAATGCATCATCAGCACAAGGTTTCCTTTGACACCTTTTGTTTACGTGTCCTTAAAGGCAACCACACCTCCTTATTACACAATTTTAGCCTTTGAGTCAACATCTTTGTTTTGTAAAAGAATTACATCATTAGAAACACAATTTTGGGGTAACTGGTGTCTATCGTATCCATTCTGTTATCATGCATGGTGACCAATGTTCGTTTTATTGTACATTTTGAAACTTTGCGTGGCAGTGAGCAACAACAGCAGCAGTAAAGCTACACCTTTTTTGGAGCTATCCAGCTATGGAGTTATCCATTCTCTGAACCAATCAATATTTCAAAATTCTAACATCTCTCTGAGGCTGTCTGGACAAATTACTATAATTGGTAGTTATGTTGTCTTTGTGCTCAAGTCTCTTGTGGAAGAAATGGAGTCTCCAAGTGTTTCAGTATTGTCCCAAAAGCCTCAGAGTCATTTGAGAATTTTGAGACATTGAAAACTGAGTTATTTATCCCCTTTAAGAGACTGAAATCTTGCACTAAAAGCAACAAATAAGGTGGTTTTTCACAGTTGTTTGGAATTTGTGCTTAGAAATCATGTGGTCTGCAATGTGTACCCTGTAAATAGTTATGGCAGGTTGTAAAAATAATGTTTGTGTTTTTACAGGTCCGACAGGGTTTCATTTATGATGAGGACCAGAAGGCAGTCACCAAGTCAATCAGAGACCGCATTTCTCAAGTCATGTTGAACCGCCGTAGTGTCAAACGTGAACTTTCTGGAGAGGAGAAAAGAGAAAAAGAGAAGATGGAAAGTGATGAACAGGCTGTCAAGGCAGAGGGAGAAGACAGTGACAAGGAACCAGCAGCTGAAACAGGGACGGAGAAAGAGGAAAAAGAAGAAAAGGATATTGGAGACGAGCCTGAAGCTGCACCTGATGCTTCTGTTAATTCAATGAGTAGTTTTGGTGGAAAGCGTGTTATTGATCCTACATTGCAAAGGCTGGAAGGAATAGCAGAGTGTTCAAATAGTCCACATGGAACAATTGACGAGCGAACAGTTCCTGCATCCCAAGATGCTGCTGCTGAAAAGGTTAGGATGTTTGAGATTCTTCTACTGTTTAGTTCGTAGCTTGCAAAATAGAAATTCCGTTCAGTAGTTTTCAAGGAGGTGAAGTTAAAGGTAGAAAACATTTCTGAATTGTAAGCTTTACTTTTTTGTTTGGTATATAGTTTCTTTGATGATCTGCATGTTGTATTTTTATGGTATTTGAGTAGTTTGTCTGTCAAGATGGACGGAAGTGGAGGTTTTTGTTTTGAGATGTTTTCATGTGAAATGACTGTCGACAGCTGGTAATCATAAAGGATGTATATACAACAACTCCCTGTGTATCTCGTGGTATTTATGTACATGACAAAGAGAATTAAATCTGCAGTGCATTAAGGTTGCATAAAAGACAAGCTAGTATTTTAAAGCTGCATTAAAATGTTTACATTGAGGCCATTTGAATTTGTTTACGTCCATGTTGGATGCTATGTACCAAATTTTGAACATCATTCATAGCTTTTGAAAGACCAACGTCATGGCTCCATCTTCTTTGTGAAGTTCTTCCTTCAAAGTCATTGATTCTTATCCTCCAAGAGAATTCCATTTAAAAGCTGCAGTTACATGGGTGATTTTTTTCTTGCAATGCTGATGCGATTTTTTAAAAAATTGTTGCATCGCCGGCGCGCAACAAAAATCATGTGTAGCCACCCTCGCACAGGTGATGCGACAGATAAAAAAATCACAGAAAAAATTGCGAGAAATTCAATAAGTTGATTCTTTTGCGACAAAATCATGGACTTCGTCCAAATTTGGCGCCAAGTGTAGCCACCACCGTACGCTGGTGATGCAACAATTCTAAACAAAATCGCGTCACCATCGCAAGCAAAAAACTCCTTGTGTAGCCGCGGCTTAATCCCCTCTCACCCTTGGCATTGAATTTTGTCCTCTTTGCCATGGTATTCCACATAGAGGAGATATTTTCTTGGCCTGCATGGAAGAAATCGAAGTTGGTAGACTGGCCAGAGAAAATTAAAGAAAAAAATTAAAATTCTGAGAAATTGAGTTGATATCTTGCAGTTATCAGGCTCCCTAGAGGTTCTTTGGGCCAGAAGTGTCAAAGGTTTCTGTTTCCAAATTTCTTGACATACTCTGTCAGCACTTCAGCAAATGCCAATCAGGGGATTATGGAGATCCTTGAAATATCTTGTCAATCATGGAGTTTACTTCAGTTAGAAGGGAGAACTTTAGATGAGGTGGATGTGTTGCATATATTTTTGCAGCTGCTGTCACTCCTTCATGTAAAATTAGCCTCACATTACTTTCAATGTTGTTACATACCCTATGTGTACCATGATTGCAATCAACCTCTTGTGAAATGAAAGAAAAGTACAGTTTGTAACTATGTTTGGCATGTATTTGTGTCTGTCAAAAGGTTGCCATTGTTGCAGAGGAAGTGATTCCAGATGTGACCAGTGGATCAGATGCTGTTGTTGCTGCCTCATTACCTCCAGTGGTAATTATGTGATGTGATTTCACATTATACGTATTAGGTTATTCCAAGTTAAGTGCTACAAAGGAACTTGAACGTGGAGCTACAGTATTACAAAAATTGGTCTCTTTGCAATCAAGTGAAGCATTGTTGAGATGGTGCCAGTATTTCGGAGGCATGTGCAAGGAGAATTTCCATGAGTCTTTTTTTAGTAGCACATTTGTTAGGAAGAGGAAGCACTGCACTGAAACCACTTCAACTCTTCTAAGAACAGTGTTGTATGGTGTTTTGTTTATAGGAAGGGGAAGCTTTACCTCCATCAGCTCTTACTACCCCAACGGAGACAACTTTCACCGCTACCGTGCCTGATCCAGTCTCTGTGTCCTCTGGGTATGCTTCAAACCCATCATCTCTATCATCTGCTACTTCTGTGGCACCTGCATCAAGTGAGGTGTCTTCAGCTGGATCCAGCATTAGCGGTAGTCTAAGTGGAACAGTTGCTGTTTCATCTTCATCAGTACCTGCTCCTTCAGGAGGTACAGCAGCCATGGAGAAAAAGGACAAAACTGGTGCAAAGCCTGTCAAGAAGGAGAGATTACCCAGAATACAGTTGAAGAGGATTGAAGGGTCACCTGAGGGACCGGTGGTTGAGTGCAGTTTTGACACTTACAAGAACAACAGAATAACATTCAAGTTTGGCATTGATGATGATGAGCCAGATGAAGTAGCTGCAAACATGGTGAGTGCAATTTTGTAATCAACAAGAATTCAAGGCTAATTTTAATCTTACTGGCATAGTGGCTGATTATATTTCACATTTTTACTGGCCACCTTGTCTTTAAGTTTGGAAAAAAAGTCTGAAAACAATGAAAGGTTCCTAGGCAGCCAAATCTTAGTTATTTTTGTTTGTTACGTAGAATTTCTGATAGAATTGCTTGTCTAACTTGACGAAAGCTCGAGAGTATGACTGAGAAATCATAATAATATTGATCACCAGCTAAAATTTCCTTGCTTTTCTCCTCAACGTTTATGCCAAGTAGGGGAATCTCAATTCTTTTCAGTGCATTTGCTTTATTTGCCTTTTTTTTTTTTAATGAACAAGAAATGATAGCAAGTTTGTGATATAAATGAGCCATCTTTTTGCTCTTCTTGAAGTGAAAATTAATTTATAGTATTCCAGTCAGCACCTGAAAGATATGATTTACAAGCAAATTTGGGACCATGAAAGGGTTCTAGGCAGTTTGCACTTACTCACATTTCTCTTATAACAGATGGCAGCTGGCCACCTGCAAGAATGTAACAAGCAGCTGTTTGAAGATCAGCTTCGTAAAGTAATAGCAGAAGCTAAAGAGCGAGTTCAGAAGGCCAAAAGCCAGCCTGGAACAGAGAGCACAGGTGAAAGGCCAGCACTGGATACCCATATCTCATCAGAAAGTATAAGTGCCGGGGCAGCATCCCAACAGGTAATGTACCTGCACATTTGTTAAATTTCCCTTCAAGTGTTGTAATCTAAGCTGCCTTAGTGACCATCTGTGGTAAGGGACCACTTCCCATAGGTGACCGCTTGCCTTTAAGGCCAGTCTCTACAAGTAATTTATGGGAGCTCTCACATGCAATTATTATTAGTTTTCAGGACAAAGAGTAGATGAGGCTTGGGATTTTATGGTTGCAATTTTTTCAGGCTATTTCATTATTATTCCCTTCCCCACTCCCCACAAAGAAAAAATTATTGTTCTAGCCCTTGACCTGTGCCCTAATACATTTCTGGAGCTGCTTTTAAAGAGCTACTCCTAAAGAGGTTTTGCCACCTGCAGTGACGAGTCATCTTTGCCATAGATTGTTATCACTGATGACGTTCTATCTATACCCAAATTACTGAGCAGGTGTTGACATACCTTCCAAGTCCTTGAACTGATGCTTGTTGGCATGCATTGTGTAACATAAGTGTTTTCCCTTTCTTGTGGTGCTGTAGATGCTGGAGAGCCCTCATCCAAGAGAAGTTCCTTTCTTTGTGGACAGCACAGCAACTTCCAAGACTGAGACAGTCTCAGTCCTGCCTGAGAAAGAAAGGGCCCTTTCTGAAGCTTCACAGCCTGATGAAAAACAGCCTGCAGAGTCTGATCAAAAGCCCAATTCTTCTGAACAGTCTACTGATAGGTCTCCTACCAAAGTGACACCTGCACCTGCAAAACCTGATGAAAAAGCTAAGCCAGTGGTGTTGAACCCTGTTCCTCATCAGCAAGTTAAACAACCTCCAGAAGACAAACCAATGTCTTTGATAAATGAGAATGAATGTAAGGACTCTGATAGTGCTGTGTTGTCATCCAAAACTGTCACTGATGTATCCAAGGAAACAGATGCAAAGCAAGTACACTCCATGGCACCACAACCAGCCTCCACAGAGAATAACATGCAAACTAAAGGAATTGAAAGAAGCCAGTCACCTGTTGACAGCGTGGTGCCTGTGGTTCCTCCATCTGAAAACACTAAAAGACGATTTACTGTTAAAAAAGTTGAAGATCCTGTTTTAAAAAGCATCTCATCTGAAGTCAAACCAAAAAATAAAGACATTGAACCAACCTTGACTGCTAACACCAACAGCAATGCAGACATAAGTTCAGAAACTAAAGTTGTACCTAATAATTCAAACGAAGACAATTTAGCACAAGCTGAGTCAGAACCTAAGCAGGAACTGTCTGGTGAAGCAGAGTTGCCACGGAATGAAAGTATGTTACCTTCGCAGCAGGTCATTGAGGATGCTGATACTGTAGGGCTAGGTGATAGTGACATCCTAAAGCCACAAGCTGAACCTTCAGCACCTTCTCTTCCAGATAAAGAACGACTACAAATAAGTTTTGAAGTTGGTGCTTCTAAGACTGGTGGTGAACCACTGAAACTTGAGCCCACAAATTCTTCTAGGCCTCAGACTCCAACATATGCCTTTCATCCTGTTGATAATTCTGTTTCTGATGAACGAACTGTGCCACATAACTTTAAATTTGAAGCTCAGTTGTCAGGAGAGGAATTCGATGCAGATAAACCTAAACCTGAATCTTTGGCTTCGTCAGACGACGAGTTAATGACAAGTGCTCCAACTGGAAAATCTGGAAGTGACTTTGTTCAGGGAAGATTCACTGTTTCAGTGTCATCTGAAAGACCTGAAACACCATTAACTGAGAATTCAGAACAAGTTAAGCCTCCAGCACAACCTGTGGAAATCACACTTCAAGATGTGACAGGTGCTGATTCAGTTCCTTCTTTGACTCCAAGCTCATCAGTGGAAAGCCTCAACTCTGTTGGTTCACAGCCAGGTGTGCAAAATACACATGCATTCTCCAGTTCACCTCAGACTATTCTCCCTGATGGACAGAGTTCAACCAATCTATCTACGGTGTCAAATAAAGAACAAGCGAGAAAGAACAGTGGACAAAGTGATTTGCTTAATGATAGTGCTAAACTGATGAAGCAGGAAGGAGACCAGGGGAGGCAAACTGGTGAACAGGTATTCAAACTAAGAGATCACACTTAATGCTTCAAGCTGTAAGGTCCTTATGTGGTTCACTATATTCTACTCTCAAGAGATGGGAAACTGTGTACATGCCTACTACATAACAAACAGGGTTGCTTAGACAATGAAAAGAAGTTTTATTACCAAAGCTCAGTGTTAATGACAAAGGCACTCTATGACTTGGCTCAACCCACCCTCGACACAACCTGACACAACCTTACTTCCTGTAAATGAAAATATTTTAAGGAAGAAAGTGTTATCCTTTAGCCCCCTTCAATATTGACAATTTTGAAAGCAAGCTCGTCAAAAATTTATTTCTCACTTGTAAATTTGAAGCAATTGTCTTGATCACTGCTGATTGACAAGTGAGCCCTAGACTCTTCCCTGTGAAGCCCTCTTTTTAGTGCACCTTTGTAGAAATTATTTGTAAATTGCACTTTATTTCTTACCGTCGTTTTCATCTAAGTGTGGACACGTGACAGAAAAACATGTTCTAATTGGGTGCAAACAAGACATGTTTGACTGCCAAACATGACTTGTTTGGCTGCTAAACTTTAAAGTTTGAAGGCTGTTAGAGCATGTTTTGCTAAAATGGCAGGTGTCTAGAAAACAGAGAAGACCTAGAAAATGCAGATTTCAGATGTTTTCCTTCTGAGATTCAGGAATTTTAACCGGCACATGAGAAAACATGTTAACTTTGTCAAACATTTATGCAAATTTTGGCATTGAAACCCGATCATGCATGTGGGAATGCATGTTTAATAGCTGTCAAACTTCAAATGTTTGGTGGCCAAACATGTCACATTATTTTGATATCTAATTAAAACATGTTTTTTTCTTCATGTGTCCACGCTTAGAGGAAAACAACAGTAATTACTTTCTAATTTTCCTTCCTAATTGCTTTTAAAATTATTTCTAGTTATTCCAGAGTAGAAAAATAAAGTTGATCAGGAGTGGGCATGCAATTTGTGCACTGTTGCACTTATTGTCTGCACTCTATCTCCAGTATATTTGTTACAAGTTTTGCAGAGGAAGTGATGTTGTAATTTGCGCCTGACAGTGGGCAGTGGGAACAGACTGCCTTCTGTTCTAGACCACCCCACTTGGTTGAAGATTCATAATTTTTTCTGATCCTCTTGTACTAGATACTGTTCATTTGTTTGTTTGTATTTTTTCAAATTTAAGAGATGCTTTTTATAAAACTTTGGATCCTACAAATTTTTTTTACCAGTTCTTTGTTATTAATAATCAGTAATGAAAATGTGAGAAATCGTGCATATACTGAATTTCCAGGGCCCCAGCCCTTACTGATACCTTTTTCTTACCCGGTACTAATTTTCACACTTAATTTCGCAAAAATTCTGAAGTTGTATTTTGCAAGTATTTAATTTCATGATTTGGGGAGAACAAAATAACAAAGCGTATAAATTTCGTGATTTCCTCATTTCTTTAAACTAATAAAGACCAGAGCAAAATACAAAAAACCGACAGATAAGGTTCAATGAATGCACCAAAAAAGGGTTCAAAAGATTTTTTCTGTAGAAGATGATACAGGTGCCTGTCAGATGACAGTGAAGCAGGGCAAGAATAGTATACTGAAATAATAAATCACGAAAAATTAGTTCTTGCGAAAATAAGCAAGACTGAGGTAGATTGATAGCCCTGTAACTTACAATGGTTCCTGCAACACCAGGAAGCGTCCCACATTCATTTTAAGGCCTTTTTGTGATTTTTATTTTTCGATGTTGTCAGCAGAAGAAAATGGCCCAGAAAACAAGACCTCAGACTGGCTTTGAACAGAGACTTCATATTGCACTAGACTTGTCTCCTGAGGAACAAGAAGAATATAACAAACTCCTTGCAAGGTATTTTTGTTGTTTAGGCTTGCAAACCCAAATAAGTTAACTTCCCATGGTGAAAATCAAAATAACTTGACAAATATTTGCTTTTCTTGTCACATGCTTTCATAATTACAGTGCTTCAATGTTTTTGGTTCCGATGTGTAAAAAAGAGAAGTTCAGGGGTAATAGTAAGAAATAATAAGCGTGTTGCGTACTTGCGGGTCCACAAGATGGCTCTTCCCCTATAAACGCTCTTATGGAAAAAAGTGAAGCAGAAGGAAGATAAAAACTCAGCTGGCAGGAGGCAAACTAGTTGGCGATCTAGTGTTCAGAGCGGAACTTGACACCCAGATCCTCCTGATTTCACGTCTGTCACCTTGACCACCTGCCTCCTCTTAAGGGAAAAGAGAGGGTTGGTAAAATTACCAAGGCACATTGATACGTGTTATCTGCCTCAGCCCTTGACTGATGCCACATGGTGCACCCTATTTGTGAACTAACTGGTCTGGCCAGCCGGGTCTGACAAATAGCTAGTGCCCATTGCTGCCTGGTGTTTTTATTCATACAACCAATGTGTCAACAGGCTCACATCAATTTTTATTTTACTTATTTATTTATTTTTTTGTTTTGCTTAGGCAACGTAAAGAAAAGGAAGATATAGAAAGGAAACATGAAAAAGAATTAATGGCATTTAAAAAGAAGATTGACAGTAAAAAACAAAGACAACAACAGCAACGTACGCAGCAGCAACAACAACAGTTAAAAGATGCTTTTCAGGCTCAGATGAAGAAAGAAAAGTTAAAAGAGCAACAGCAAGGAGTGAGTCAACACCACATTGTGTCACGACACAAGAGCAATCCAGATGAGGTGCAAGAACCATTGGACCATTCCAAGAGTAATGGATACAGCTCTGAAACAATGGCAAATTCAAACAACCCTAAAAAGACTTTTTCTGGAATCGATAAGGAGATAGAACAATTAGCTCAATTTGAGAGCAAAACAAAGAAGAAACCATCTTCATCTGTGGTGCAAGCAAGACAAACAGGACCACCACCAGCTGGCAAGGTGGAAACAAAATTAAGTCTTAATCAAATCAAGGTGAATCAACAAACCAGCAAACCTGTACAAACTGTTACAAACCCTGTGCCAACGAGAAATGGGCCCCAGGTAGTCCCTCAAACAGCTGTTCCACCACAGCCCATGGCAACGTTTACTGGGCCTAGAAATGCCAGTTTTTCGAACATACAGGGCACCCAGGGTGCCCAGGTTCCTGTTACAAATTATAGTGGTGCTGTCATGAATGGACCTTGGCCCAGTGGGCCTGATAATGTACAGTGGGCACCAAATATGGAAGAGCATCAGTGGTCTGCGGTCGCAGAGCCTCAGCCATCATGGCCCACAGTGGCAGTGCCAGTGAATTCAGGGTCAAACTCTAGTGGACAATACGTTGTGAGAATACCACAGCAATTTGTGCCGGCTGCAAATGTTGCAGGTCAGCCATTTGTGGTGCAAGCAGCCCCACACCAACAATTGCCCCATCGGTAGTATCTATTGGATAATACAAATTATTTTGTTGTTCCTATTGAATTTAGAGGTATTTAGAGGTAGCACTGTAACGATGAGCTAGACAAGAAGTGCTACTTTAATTTTGTATTAAAAGATAAAATTAATGCAGCCAGACTGCATTGTATCAAATGAAGCTGTCACGGCTCATCTGTCCTGAATGGTTTTATGCGCAGAAAGAATACTTGGCCACGTGGAATTGTAGAAATTAAACACTACTTCACAGCTAATTAAAGAACACTGAGATGCCTAGTGCTTGAATTGGTACAATATTTGGCACACCAGCATAGATACACACACAGAAAGGTTGCGAGAAAATGTAATTTATATGTTGCACAAATTTATGGTACTGTTCTCGAAAGTTATTTTTGTTAATATAAGTAAACGTAAATGGTTTGCCATTTTGCTAAAGAGCCTTGCATTTCAGGTTCATTATGGAATATAACCATGTTATTTTTACTTGGCAGAGAAATATAATTGAAATAGTTTCGGGCTTAATACAGTGCAGGAGAGCTATTTTCTAGTTGGATTTCTTGGTATTAACACTTGTAGTGGGTACATACTGATTTGATGATATTCTGGAAGCCGTTTTGCTCGACTGTTGAGGGATTCACA
Source organism: Siderastrea siderea (assembly GCA_964030785.1). Classification (NCBI taxonomy): domain Eukaryota; kingdom Metazoa; phylum Cnidaria; class Anthozoa; order Scleractinia; family Rhizangiidae; genus Siderastrea; species Siderastrea siderea. The sequence continues at coordinate 33,931,818 of OZ034977.1, read as the reverse complement.
GCTAAGCTGGTGGGTTTGAGGCCATGCTGACTGATGCACGTGTATATTCACTCGTACGCGCCAATCTTTGATTTTGTTATCGCAGTTGCATCTACTGTGGATCCAAAATTTGTTGTAGTTTGGTTTTGTTATGTTTTGTTAAGGTTTGGCTGTGTCAAAGTTCTGTGTATTTTTCGAAATTTCAGGTACCTTTGTTCAAAGCTGGATTAAGCTAAACAAGGGTTAGCGTCAATTTTGGATGTAGTTTTGTTGTTTAAGAAAAAAAATGGATGATTTTCAGTTGGTTCAGCCAATTAGAGAAATGACCGCATGGACAAAATTTAGAATGTTGTAGAACGTGAATAACGCCGACCGTATTTATTTCAAAGGTTGCTGCTGTGGAATAACAAGTAAGAACGTCGAGAGAAACTAGAACTGGAGTCACAGTTGCCTGTGCCATTTTTCTCAGTTGGTGGGCTGCTCCGTACAGCTGAATATTGCTTAGTCCCAGGCCTCAAATTCACCATGCTTTGTTAGGAGTAAATGTTTGATCTTTTGGCTTTTGGTTTTGTCATCGTTTGCAAGAATCGCATAGTCCTACCGGAGACGATTTTGAGTTTCGTCTTTCATTTGAATAAAATTGTGGAGCATTCTGTAGTTTGTGTTGTTATTAATTTACATCATTATTTTTTGGTTGGTGCGGACGACATAGCCTTTTCCACGCTAATGTCTTAGCAGGGAGGTTTGGATATATCGGGTGAGTTGATAGCTAAATTGACCATTTCTAACGTTAACCCTACGTCAGAGCGATGCTCGAGTTCGCTTTGTCGAAGGGCTATAGCTCGAAACTTCAGCATTTAATCTGTACAGCCCCCAAAATGATCCCGACCCCGAAATGATCCCCAACCCCGAAATGGTCCCCGTTTTTTCCACGCTGACCCCGAAATGATCCCCAAGTAATTACCGGAGCGGAACAGCGTACGGTCCTTGAAATTGAAGAAAATTTCTATTATAACTCGAACCATGTTGACATTTTCTCTTCGTATTTTCCGAATGCTTGATTCCTGAATCATTAAATTTTTAATCTTTAATAAAAATCGAAAGCCGAAAAATGGATCGGGAGTTGTGTTCAAACACGTTGAATCACCCTTTAGACGTACTTTCCGGCGGGTCCATTACGTATAAAAAGAATTGCTGCGAAGGCAGTGACAGAAGAATTTTGCCTAAAGTGGGCCAGAACGTCATGGTAGCCCACATATAAGGCACTAACACTAATTTGAAGGTAAGTGAGTACAAGTGAAGGGAAGTGAGTAGAAATGAAGGAAAGTGAGTAGAAATGAAGGAAAGTGAGTAAAAATGAAGGAAAGTGAGTACAAGTGAAGGAAAGTGTGTGTTAGTGGAGGTAGGTGCGTTAATCAGTTGGTGAATATATTCATGTAGGATTGTAATGTTATTAGTGCCTTATATGTGGGCTAGCATGACGTTCTTGCCCTAAAGTGCAACAAAAAAATTTCGGGTGTTGCTGCAGGAGTTTATGCCAGTGAAAATGGCGCAGTACAGTACTACAGTGAGGACTACTGCCTTTGTAATAAGTGTACAAAAGATGAAGAGTGGTTTACTTCCTAAAATCTTTCCATAAATTTTACATGGTGGACTGGTGATGCTTTCAGTAAGCTAGTGAAGCACTGCAATGTTAATGTTAATTTCGACCTTAAAATAAAAAAAAATCGTTGAAAACTGCAGTTGTGATCTATTGCTCGTAATTCAGGTTCATTTTGTTCATAACAACAAACTGCTATTTATTTCTTGTTAAAATTAAAGCAAACGGCTTTTGTACTTTTTTTTTGTTTTAACATTGTTATCAGTTACAATTCAAGACATATACCATATTTGCTTTTTTTCCCAATTCGTTGAAAAATGCTAGCGAAGATTGCAAATAATTTCAAGTGGATAAATACGTTGAAATTTTTTTAATGTCGTTTATTTTGAACACTCCACAATTTCCTGGTTTGAACGCCATTCCAAAAATTACTTGGGGATCATTTCGGGGTCAGCGTGGAAAAAAACGGAGGTAATTTCGGGGTCGGGATCATTTCGGGGTCGATTTTGGGCATCATTTCGGGGTTGGGGATCATTTCGTGGTCGGGATCCTTTCGGGGGCTGTACAGATCGCTTTCACTAAGGGCTAACACTCCAAACGTCAGCTTTTGTTAGTTAATCAAATCTTCGTGTTTCAGTTCCCCACCTATGCAGCGCCACAGTTTCTTTAGAAACTAACCTGATTATTCATAACCAGTAATCAGGCGGAAATTTAGCAGCCTTCGTATATACTCTTAAGTGAGTCGCTTTGATGGTCCACCAACTGAAACGAAAATGAAGGTTGTTCCAGGCGCTCACCGATCCGGTCCCCAATGGTAGCCTGCGAACAGGCTCACATTTGCGCGGGACAATCCGTTATGGGCGAGCGAAGCGATCTACCGAGAGGAATGGGGCGACCAATGGCGGCTCTGCCAAGATTGTTGCGCGCAAATTCTCCAAACGAGTGAGCCTGCTCGCAGGCTATCCCCATGGTAGTTCACGCGAGAGCTCTTCCCTGCGAACGCCCCTTATGACCCCAGACCGGGAGTGATGATTGGCGGTTTGCAGCGTAGTATGTATCCTTTTCCAACATTGCGGGGACAACAAGGCAAGAGAATGCCTAGGTACTGGCTGAGGCGACTGTACAAACATGCTACTTATACACTATACCTTTTCACAGCCCTCTGCAAAGTAGGCGCCTGGAACGAGCTACACGTGACCCCAGGCAAATGTTATTGGGTGGAGTGTTCTTTTTCTGTAAAATGAATTTTGACAACTCCCCCCAACGCCACCCTCACCCAAACAATTTAGTCACGGTCACTCTTCCTCTAGGATGTTGGAGGGAGATGTGCTGCATTTCTAGATGGCGGCATTTAACGTTCCTTGTCATTCTCTACCATCTCAAACAAGGTTGAAGATAAAGTTTGTTCAAAAGGTTCCCCCGCACTTATCTCAAAACCACTGAACATAGTCCGCAGTCCAAGTCTGTGCGTCATCCTGCGCTTTGGATAGTGCTGGGGCTGTTCTGTTATTCATGAGCTTTCACTTGACCACGCCGGGGGTTCTTAAATAATTGATCATTAGCCGGGGTGAAAAGCCAGTGGCCTAAGCCCGTGAGGGACTCCACCGCACTCAGAGACCTCTAGATGGTCTCCCGCGCTGTTCTCTGTTCATCCGAAAATTGATGACCCAGTTGCAATTGATCGTTAAGGACCAGGGCTTTCCGGTAGTCGAATAAGCAGCAGTACCCGAACTGCGAGGGATCGACCCTCAACCCTTAACGGGAGTGACATTGCTGTCACGTCGACAAATAATTGTCTCTCATCCACAAAGGATGAAAATAACGTCAATCACAAACAGGTACATTATTTTATTAAAATAGTTTATTGATTTTGGTACAAATTGTTATTAACGTAGACTAAAATGGATAAACAAAGGAAGGCGAGTAACAATCACAGCAACCTAGACAACCTTCTAAATGTATTCTAGACGAGACCTGAAAACAGTTTTTAATACACAAGTGACATAGAATGAGTTCGATGACGTTCACCTAAACGCAAATGGGAATTCTAAACGTTAAGTTGAACCCTTCTTCTGATTAAGTGGTCATAGGTAACAGCAACCGAATAAAAAACTGAAAGCAGGCTCAAAACGTATGGATTTTTACATGTCAGACGCTTTCAGCGTTTCACAAATATAGCATGATGTACAAGATTGCCCACGGCCTTGTAGACGTTGAAAGTCAGATTCTGGCCAGGAGTGGGCGTGCTACTAGACAATCTCAAGGTCAACACTACAGGAATATCTTAGCGCTCAAGAGCTGCTACAGAGCTTCATTCTTTCCACGCACTGTCCCAGAGTGGAATCATCTGCCCCCTCGTACTCGGAACGCTACTTCTGTTGACTGCTTTAAGTCCACCCTCATGCGAGACCAAGACATTAACGATTTAATCAGTAAAAGCCATTACTATGACTGACTAACTGCTGACCGTTCCCTGTGCACATATATCCCATGTGGGAGATTTGCACAGTATAAGATTTAGATTTAGATTTAGCAAATATCAGGGTTCTGCTTGCATTCTTGGACTTATGCGCAACACAGTTGCGCAGCACATTGTTGTATAAGTATCCCAGACCCTTCATTGCAATTGTGTGACTGTATAAGGTGAGGTTAAAAAAAGGTAAAGTCGCACACGAGCCAAGGAGGCTCATACGGCCGGAGGTGTGAGCCCGGTTTCTGTATCATGAAGCAACTGAGAGTATTGCTACTCCCTCCTCCCCCCCCCCCTTGGATGGGATGCTAGTTCATCGCAGGGTTACCCCCAGCAGTATGTTGCCCGTACCCATCCACCTGGGTGGAGAGAGACAACGCGGGGTGAAGGTTCTTGTCTAAGGAAACAACACGATGGCAGGGACTGGGCGTCGAACCACCCCCCGATCTTCATATCTGAAGTTCAATGTGCTAACCACTACACCATCGCCCCCCGCCACCCCCGCCCCCCCCCCCCCCGTGACTGTATAAGCCTGTAATAAATTCTGAAACAGCAATCACTTGCAAAAGAAAGGATGAATTAACACGACCAGCAAGCTGATTTGAATTAGGCATGATGACACAGCTGTTGAATGTCCGATATTCTTCAAGTGTCTTGCTGTTGCCACATGCATACTGGACTCTACGTTTTCTGTTTGCTCTGAGAAGAGAAAAAATACAAACGGGAAATATATACATCTTATTCGATGGTTTAACATACAATACACGCGGATATTTTGCGAGTTGCGTGGTATTTTTTCCGAGCCCCGAAGGGGCGAGGATAAAATACGAGCAATGAGCAAAATGTCCGCCCGTGTAATATGTTAAGCCATCGGATAAGAGATTTACTATTCCACTTGAAAAAATCACGACAAAATTTGTTTTTTTCTAGAGCTTCGGCAAGGAAACCTTTGAAACCTGGATTTTACAGTGCACTACATAATTTTACTGGGTAATACCGTGGCATATTTTGCGCGTTCTCTTGACCTTATATGGTAAAATGGCGCAGCAGTGGAATAATAATAAAGAATAAGGTATGTAATGACCCTGAAATTTCGAGCAGTAATTCAGTCCACACTTCTGTTTATCATTTTAATTATAATTTTAAGCAGGCGTCCTGTAAGTAGATGACATGAATGAAGCGCTTGATTACAAAATCTACTGAGAGTAAGAAAGGAATGTTCACTTAAGGATCAACAGTAGCTGATTGTCTAAAGGCACTTAGTTGTGTAAATACTGTTGTTATCTGACTCTTTTAATGATGACACAAGAATGATTTG
>OZ034977.1:33893251-33926251 GCA_964030785.1 Siderastrea siderea | reverse complement strand
CTTTTGCTGTGGTTGTGTTATCGCTGTGAAACGTGATACGCAAGTTGTTGAAGGTGGAGGTAACTTGAACTGGAACATACTGCCCACAATATCGCCCCAATACAGTTGAAGTGTCTGAAGCAACAATGGCAATATTTATTGCAACTGAGTAAGTAAAACACAAAATAAATATGCAATTATCAGATAATTTCCAAAGTTATTTCCATTTTTGTCTGTAAAAGGACGTTGTTGTACACCAATCACCAGTTTTGGCCCATTCTAAATAACCATTCAAACATTATTCTGTTCTTGGATTTTAGTTTTTGTGACACATGACCACTCCCCGTGAGAGGATTTTCAGGGACAACAACACAAATAAAACAAAAGAGGCGGACCAGTTGGCTATTTACGAGCCCGGTCAAGGAGTTTAAGACCTCGGGTCTACCAAGAACAACTCGATCCAGCTTCGTGGTCAGAAAGGGACCTACACGTGGAACCTCTGGATTTCAAGTCCCGCGTCTTAACCACTTGGCCGAACGTTTTTAAACATTTGGACGGTATTATACACCCCTCCTCGCTTTTAAGGTCCATCTATCTGTTAACCAAAATATTTCAGGTATTAGCCTCACCCTCCCTCAACGTTTTGTTTATTTCGTTACCATAAACATCCTTACAGAATACTGCACATCTAACAGAAAACTTAAAAATTTTATTTTGACTTGAAATGGATTTTCTGCCTAAAATATTGACTGAAGTTTTCGTTTTTTACTGCCGCTGTAGGCTTTCAGACCAGTAAACGTTTTTCCGCTTGTCGTCTCCATTCTAAAACATAACATCGATACTACTTTTAAACTCTCCTCCTCCCTAGCGATACATGCCCTTCCAGACCCCCTTTGATTAGCCCATCCAAAAATCCCTCTGAAGTTGTATGGAATTAATTGATTTATTAATAACATTCTAACCTTGTCTGCCATCTTGAATCTGGACATAATCATCACAGTGCTTATCACTGGAAGGCTGCAGATCAAACTCGAAAAAGGTAACTGCGATCTTAGATCCCGGATGAGCAGTAAGAATCCACTTGCAGTGTTGGTTGTTTCCATATGATAACGGATAGCTCGGTGACGTCAGAGTACTGACTCTAGAAACCTGCAGGAGCCGTCCACATCCTGAAAAGAAAATATCCAACCAAGAATGGACATTTTCTTTAAACTCGTATCCAGAAAAAAAAATGGTTTGTTTTTTACACACTTTTTTTAGGGGGGGGAGGGTCAGGTGGGTCAGGTTAAGTTGCAGTTTTCAATTTCAGAAAGTTAACCATTAATTCTAATTTATATGTTCTGAGATCGTCACTTACTGTTGGAGATAAACTGCCATTGCGTTTATACTCATTAAGCAAGGCGTCTTAAATGCAGTATCGATTTTGCTTTTAGTAATAAGTATATTTCTGTTTTTTGTGTACTGTATATTTAGATGATAATGATTATAGTTTCTTCGATGATGTTGCAAACAGATTTCAAAATTATATGCCGATAAGCCTCTTGAGAGCATGTAATAGCTTACTGTTTATACTCTACAAGGCAGGAAGTAATGACTGTCGTTCCGTGCTTCCTCTTTCTCCATCTCTGTTCAGCAGGTCAAATGTCTGGATGTTCTCACTACCGTATGGTCGTCCTTTGGTTTTCGTTACTACAGTAAGAGTAACACGGGAGCAGCGTGCCAGCTGACCAGAGCAGATAACTGGATAAGCTCCGCGTTATAACATTATTAAAATTGAAGCTGGTTTATTTTAGATTGTATGGAAATTAGTAAAAAAAAAACACTATGTTCGCCGTCAAACGTTTCCCTTTATAACTGATATATGCATGCCACATGTATTTAGTTGGTCGAGTGTAATGGATATATTATGGCCTCGAATTTCATTGATGTGCACAAGGTTAGAACCCGTTAGGAACTTCAGAGCGTAGTTACAAGTCTAATTATAAAATTTTGCTCATTTAACGCACACCCTTGTTAGGTAACCATTTTAGATGAGCTTATGCAAACACGGATATGAAGCAGGTAAAAAACTGTCTGTTTTACTAGGTTAGTTAATTACCTAAAGATTCAGTTTTGTATTTGAGGTCAAATCCCCAAACGCTCGCGCCTATCTCAAGTTTGATTCCCAGCGTTATCTGACTTGATGCGGGAAGACTGGTGACTGGTGGGGGGTCTGCACCGCAAAACGTCTTCTTTTTCCCGCCATTTCTGTCATGTAATGTAACGTAACCATGGCGGCATGGTACATCAAAGTACGTGAAATGAAATGAAATAACGTCGTTGGAGGACGCTTGAGTACTGGGGATAGACAGCCATCTACACTTTTTAGGTTGTTGATCGGATCCACGGACAGATATTTTACCCGGCTTCTCAAAAGAAATGATGCTTCCACACCCTACAAGGTAAAACAACGGGTGAAAATTAAATACAATTGACAACCTAGACACGCCAAGAAACAGCAAAGATGAATAAAAACCTACCAAGAGGAAGGATGTTGATGGCAGCAATATGGAAATTAAATGGTGTTATTTTGAACATTTGATGAGAGACTCAAAACTGAAAATTATGTACCTGACAGGCAATCTGTGTTTATGATTCAAATGGAGCTCGTACGCTCGATATGCTTGAAAGCAAGCTAAAAGAAAGATATGGTTGCTATTTCAAGGTAAACGATGTTTGCGATATTACCGATCTACAGCAGGGACTAATTAAGCATAGCAGCTTGTGGAAACGAAACATCGGAAAATAAACAGACGTCCACAACAATTCCCTCTGTCCTACACTGGATGACTATAGTAAACGTTATGGTAAATTTAACGGCGAAGTCCGTCAGTTAAAGCAAAAAATGGACCTGTCGCGAAAAAAGGGGAGTGATTAGGCTACTGAAAAGTAAAGACTAGACTTTTTTAAAATTAATTTTCTATAAGAAGCGATGGAAGTAAGAAGGCTTAGAAAGTGAAAAGAATATAAGCTGTTTAGCATGATCCACTGAGATAAAAGGTTTAAACCGAAATACAGTCATGCTTCTTCAGCTTTACCTAGATTGTGAGTGCAGCCATATAGTTCAGCTCGAAGACACATGTGTCGGACTGGGCTGCTATGGTAACGGGTTGGGAGAATTCGAATCTTTTTAGCCAAAATGGATGGCTCCAGAGTGTTTTTCTTTATGTTGTTGATGTTCGTGCTCCCGCTGAATTCCTGTTAGAAATAAAGTTCAAGTCATCAAAATGTACCCAGATTTTGGAAAATATGACCTCCATATCTGACATGGACACCTTGATTAACAGTGTAGAGAATTAACTTGATTCCAGTAAAACAAATATAACTCTCTACCTCTAAATCACTTGTCTGATAAAATGGCATTTGGCTTGATCTTCATAGAACAGTATTCAGGAAAGAAAGAAAGAGACAGACAGACAGATTGATTGATTAATTGATTGATTCACTTTTATTTGAATACGGTAATTTCATAAGTTTACAAGAAAAAAACTTCTTTACATGAAAGCCGTATTGAAACAGAAGTAAATACTGTAAACTAACTAAAAAATAAGTACCGATAATAAAAACTAGTCAACAGTTTGCTTGCCTATTAGCCAGCTTTCTTTTAAAAATAGCTTTAGATTCGGAAGTTTTTATGTCAGTTGGTAATGAATTCCACAGTATTCCTCCTCTATATGAGAAAGACCCTTTATAATATTCTGTTTTTGGAACACGGCCCAGTACAACATTATATTCCGTATTTCTTAGCTTAGACTTGTAAGGGTTGTTCTCACATGCATTCGAGAAAAGATCACTTAAGTAACAAGGTGCATTTCGATTCACTGTATCGTACATTAATAGGCTTAAGTGAATTAGACGCCTTGAGGCGAGCTCTTCCCAGTTTAATTGTTTTCGTATTTGTGCTGAATGCACATCATAACCTTGGAAGGTTATTACGCGTGCAGTACGAGTTTGCAATTTCTGGAGTTTAGTAGCAAGTCCCTGATCTAAATTGTCCCAAACAACGTCACAGTAGTCAAACACAGGCTGGATGAGAGATTTGTAAATTGTGTTTAGAAAATATAATGGTACTTAATCACGTGCCTGTTTAAGAAAACTGATAGATCGATTTACTTTTGAGCAAAGTTTATCAACATGCTCGTTCCATTTAAGATTTAAGATTTAAGATGGCTGATCAGTGTCTTGTTCTGCTAGCTGTTAATGAGACTAGACTCGATTCTACAATAACCGACAACTTGGTTCATATTGACGGCTACTCAATCCTAAGAAAGGATCGAAATCGTAATGGCGGCGGTGTGTGCATTTATCTCCGATCGAGTATTAATTATTGCCTTAGAAACGAAATAATTACCAATAACGAGTTTGAAATGTTAAGTGTTGATATTAAAAAGCCAAACAATAAAGCGTTTAACGTAACTGCGGCCAACAGGCCCCCTAGCTGCACGGTTGGCTTCTTTGAAGTTTTAGAAGCTATTGTTCGTACTATTGACATGGAATCTAAGGAACAAATTATCCTAGGCGATCTAAACTGCAACTATTTATCGGAGAGAAATAGCATGCACCTGTCTCAGTTGAAGCAATTAAGTTCGACCTATCAGTTTCAACAATTAATTAATGAACCTACTAGAATCACGCCAAATTCTAGTACACTTATTGATGTAATATTATCAAATGAACCCTCTAGGATCCTAAAATCAGGAGTGGTACATATGGGAATAAGTGACCATAGTATGGTCTTTGCAGTTCGTAAGTTTGCCATTCCATCTAAATATACTCATAAGCACGTGACAACTCGTTCTTTTAAAAACTTCAATGCAAATGCCTTCAGAGAATATCTAAACTCAGCCCCTTGGCATAGCTTAAGAAATTGCACTACTCCAGATCAATTGGTTGAAATTTGGGAAAATATGTTCTTAAAAATAGCTGATGCTCATGCTCCCATGAGAACTCGGCGAGTAAGAAATAAAAAATTCCCTTCGATTACTACTGAGCTGAGGGAGCTGATTACAGGTCGAAATAGACTGAAAAGGCAAGCTATATTAACAAAACTTCCATCTATTTGGGATAAATATAAAAAGGAAAGAAATAGAAAAAAAAAGAGAGATTAAGGATAGAGAGAGAGAGAATAGAACACTTTATTTATACACTGACGGAATTTCTTCAGTTACAGCGAATTGTTTTCCGAGAAAGCCGTGTTAAAAACTACTACATTGATAATTAAATATGTACCATATACAAATATCTACATAGAAATAAGTTACAAGTAAGAGTATTACATACTATTGGAGACCGGGTGTGAATAGACGCTTTCGAAATGATTCAAGAGACTCCTCTGATTTCATCTTGTTTGGAAGTGAGTTCCACAATTTAGCCCCACGATAAGAGAAACTCTTTTTCAAGATTTCAGTTCTAGGTTTTTGGAGAGCTAAATTGTAGATTGAGTTTCTGAGGCTGTAAGCAGTGCCATCATGAACCAGGTTTATTTCTTCAGTGAGGTTCTCTGGAGCTCTATTATGCAAGATTTTATGCATCATAATTGCTGCATGTTGTTCGCGTCGAACTCCAAGAGTATCCCACTGAAGCATCTTTAAAATGTCTGCAGATCTAGTCTCCCAGTTGCTCTAAGTGATGATCCGAGCTGCTCTATTATCTAGTTTATCGATTCTTTCGGACAGGCCCTTGTTTAGACCTGCCCAGACTATATCACAATAATCAAAGTAAGGAAGAATCAGCGCTTTAAAAATTGAAATCAAAACCTCTGTTGAGGCCCTGTTAGGGGTTTTAGGGATAAGGTATAAGTGGATAAATAATTCAAGGGATAAGGGATAACTGACAAAGAACTTTTGGGGATAAAGGATGAGCGGAATAGTTTTAGGGATAATGAAATTTAGGTCGGCTTCCACCTTGGTTGTACTTAATTCGTACTTTTTTCGACTTTTTCCGGTGATTTTTACCACCTCTGACCATCCGTGTTCAGTTAATGATCGATTATTCATTTGAGGCCACTCCAAGCTCCTAGGGTATCGCTTTTGCCCCCCCCCCCCCCCCAACAGACCTCGAGATGACCTTTGTTCCCACGTGCGCATTTCATTCTCATCAAATGGGGTCGGAGAGGGAATCTGGGAATTATCTCCCGACAGATTGCTTGCCAACAACACAGCCGACTGTGCAAAGATACACGGGTTAGCTTTCCTCCAAAGTCAAGGGAGTCTTGTTTTCAACGACGTACCATCAAAGACTGTCAAGACACTTTCTTTGTCAAAGAGTGAAGTTCAATGCCCTGCAGGAACGGGGAATCAAGGGCAACGGGATGGTACCAAGGCTGAATTGTACCAACCGACATCAATATGTACAGAGCGAAATAACGTACTCTTTTGTGATACAGCTGTTGGCAAAGTGCACATGGTTACCAAGCCAATTGGGCTCCTGAAGTTTCTGGAGAATCTGAAGAAGTTTTTGAACACTTTTGGCGTGCAGAGGAAAGACGTGAAGAGAAAGTTTCATCCAACTGAGGCTATCTCGAGAGTTAAGGAAATAAATGATTTCCTTGAGTAGTATAGTAAAATAGGAGTTCTGTAACAGCTTTCATATTGGGAGCTCTCTTTTAAGATTTTAAACCGCTCACATATGAAACAATTTTTCCACATTGGTGAAAGAGAAAAGTTTTATAACTGAGAGTTCTATTTCCGTTTTTACACCGATAACACAAAACCGGTTTATAAAAGGTGGAAAGAATGTTATTGCATCACTTTAAAAAAACTGCAATAATATATTTTGCAGTTGTAAACTGTCACAGAATTCCATAAAAATTTTTCCATTTAGAGATTTGTGTTTTGTTATTATATCAAAAGTGTTACAGAACCCAAAATGTCTGTTGCAAGAAATCAGAAAGATATTTTTCAAATGTTTTATGGTGAAATACCAGAAAAAATAAAAAAGAGTTTACCTCGTCCATTAAAACCGATAATTGAAATTGAGGATGAGTTTTACATGTCATCAAACAAAAATAATAAATGGCTTCATGTTTGGAAAATGGTTGTATCGGAAACAAACCCAAACAATAAAGATCTTTTCAAGTTTGCAAAAGAAACAAAAGAAAGTTTTACAGATTTAATAAAAAGAGAACTAAAAGAGTTAAAAAATATAAAAGTAAGTCTTGAGGTGAAAGTTAAATTTAAAAAGGAAGAAGAAGAAGAAGAAACTCAATACATGGAGCAATATTTTCGAGAAAATGAGCCAAAGCTTTTTTACGCACACGACGATGAAAAAGAGATAGAAGAATATTTCGATAGCATTTTTGAAAAAATAAATGGAAAAATCGAGGCATGGGTAGCGGAAGGGTCAGGATGGGAAGTAGAACAAATGGAGCTTGTGTACTTGAATGTCGCACTTTTTCAGCCATTTCGTGGAGGAACATATTTACCAATTCCAACAAAGTAAAAAAACAAAAAAGCAGTACTAAACGTGGAAAATAAGGACAACGAGTGTTTGAAGTGGGCAATAAGATCAGCATTGTTCCCCCCACCGAAAGGAAAAAATCCAAACAGACCAAGTTCTTACCCAGTTAATGATGGTATTAATTGGAGTGGCATTACTTTCCCAACACCAGTAAAACAAATTGACAAGCTTGAGGCGCAAAACGAAAACCTCGCAATAAACGTATTTGGCTGGGAAAATGAAAATGATTGTGTGATTGTGCATAGGATAAGTGAAAAAGAAAAAAGCGTGCCGCGGATAGAACTGATGTTGATTGAGTCGGGTGAAAAACAGCATTATTGTTATGTAAAAAGGGTGAGCACTTTGCTTTACGATCAGAGCAAATCCCACAACACAAAACACTACTGCATGTTGTGCATGAATGGTTTTTCAAGAGAGGACTTGTTGGTTGATCATGAAAAATATTGCAATGGCTTAAAAGGAAAACCGACAAGGATTGATATGCCAAAAGAGGAGAAAAAAATTCTTTCATTTCAAGATTATTACAAACAAATGAAAGTGCCTTATGTTATATACGCTGACTTTGAGGCTTTAGTAAAAAAGATTTCTCTTTGTGAGCTTGGGCCAGAGAGCAAGAAAAAAAGTTACACCATGAAAACAGAATATCACGAGGCAAGTGGTTATTCTTACACGGTTGTGAGAAGTGACGGTGAAGTTTCAGGACCAAAAGTTTACAGGGGTGAAAACGCGGTGGGAACGTTTTTAGTGACATTTTGAAGGAAGAGGTGAAAATAAGAGAGAGTTTGGCAGCACCAAAACCAATTGTGATGACGGCTGAAGACTGGAAAAAATACAAAAACGAAACAGATTGCCACATTTGTAATAAAAGTTTGATAAAAGATGAATTCTTAGGCTCTTTGCCGGTTTGGAGCATAGAAGATGGTGAAGGTGGAGAAAAATGCAGCTATAAGGGTCAAGGGCATAAAAAATGTTTTTACAGAGAACAGAAAGAGCAACAATGGGGGATTCTTAAGCTACAAAAATTAACAGAAAAAAAAGACCAGTTGGAAGCAAAACAACAGAAAAATTGTATTTTCGGTGATAATCCATTACTTCAGAAAAACTTCAGAGACGCAGTGAAAGACCATTGTCACATAACTGGAAGGTATCGCGGTGCGGCGCACAACAATTGCAATGTAAAACTGTACATTAATCCAAAAACAACCCCCATACCTATTGTATTTCACAATCTAAAGGGTTACGATGCGCACCATTTAATGCAAGAGATGTCGAAACTTGATGAAGATGTTAAATGCATTCCTTTAAACATGGAGAAATATATCACATTTTCAGTCGGAGGTCTGCGTTTCATTGACAGCTTTAACTTTTTGCAAGGAAGTCTTGATTCACTTGTAAGCGCAACACCAAAGGAGTCATTGAAAATAACATCAACCATTTCAAAAGGCAGCGACCTGCTTTACAAAAAAGGGATCTATCCTTATGAGTACATGGATTCATGGGAGAGATTTAGCGAGACAAGGCTTCCGGACAAAGAGAAGTTTTACAGCAAGCTGAACGACGAGCACATAACAGACGAAGAGTATGCGCACGCGAAGACTGTTTGGGATGCTTTTGAATGCAAAACGCTGGGCGATTATCACGATCTTTACGTGAAAACAGATGTTGCCCTGTTGGCAGATGTTTTTGAGAACTTCCGAAATCTATGCCAAGAGCAGTATGGGTTAGATCCAGCTCATTATTACACATCACCAGGATTATCCTGGGACGCTTTATTGAAAAAGACGGGGGTCGAGCTTGAGTTATTCACAGACATTGATATGTATCTATTTGTGGAAAGGGGAATGCGGGGTGGAATCTCCATGGTAAGCAAGAGATGCGCAAAGGCAAACAACCCGTATGTACCTGACTATGACCCAAGCAGACCAAACAAATACATTATGTATCTTGACGCAAATAATCTTTATGGATGGGCAATGAGCAAGCCACTCCCGAAAAGAGATTTTAAATGGAAACGTGTTATGCCCACTGAGGAAGAAATCATTAAGAAAAAAGAAAACGCAAAGAATGGATGGATTCTTGATGTGGATCTTGAATACCCAAAAGAACTGCATGAAGAACACAACAGCTTTCCCCTCGCCCCTGAGAAAAAACAGGTTAAAAATGAATGGATGTCAGAATACCAACACAGTTTGATAAAAGACTTGGATCTGAAAACACCAAAATGCAACAAGTTGTTGTTGACTCTTCAAAACAAAAACAACTATGTGGTGCATTACCGAAACTTGCAGTTTTATCTGAAGCAAGGAATGAAACTGAAGCGCGTGAACAAGGTGTTGGAGTTCGAACAAAAATGCTGGATGGAGCCGTATATCCGGATGAATACAGAATTCAGAAAAAACGCAAAGAGTGACTTTGAAAAGAATTTTTACAAGTTAATGAATAACTCAGTTTTTGGAAAAACCATGGAAAACCTGCGTAACCGTGTTGAAATAAAATTAGTGAGAGGTAATCAGACAGACAAAATAAGGAAATTTGTTGCAAGTCCTTTTTACTCAAGGCATGTTATGTTTTCAAACGACTTATTTGGAATCGACATGCGCAAAAGCAAGCTGCTTCTGAATAAACCGGTCTACACCGGTATGACGATCCTTGACAACAGCAAGATCCTCATGTATGATTTTTTCTACAACGAGCTGAAAAAAAAAATATGGCCCAAAGTGCGAACTTTTGTACACAGACACCGACAGCCTTCTGCTTGAGATTGAAACGGATGATGTCTACAAAGACATCGAAACAAACAAAAATCTATATGATACGAGTGATTACCCGAAGGAGCATCCACTTTACTCAAATGCCAACAAAAAGGTCTTGGGCAAAATGAAAGACGAATGCAATGGAACCTCCATAGCAGAGTGTGTCTGTCTGAGATCGAAAATGTACTCGATACAGAAAGGTGATAAAAAAAATATAAAAAAAGCGAAGGGTGTGAAAAAATGTGTCGTCAAAAAACAAATAATGCATGAACAGTACAAGGAAACGCTTTTTGGTAAGAAGCAGTTATGGGATGGAATGAACATTCTTCGAAGTGAGGGACATGAGATCTATGGTATGTATGTTAACAAAACATCGCTTTCCTCATTTGATTCAAAGCGATGGATAGAAGAAGATGGTATTCATACAAAAGCTTATGGTTATGAGCCTGCATTCAAATTTACAGATGCTGAAATTGCCGCAATTGCTGCGGCTGAAGAAGAATTAAAGTTGCTCGGGTGGTAACTCTATGTTTGGAGGGACAATTAAGCAAGCTCATCGGTCAAATTTCGCAACTTTTCAAGAGTAAGCTTTACCAAACATATTTCCTCTTCAGTGGGTTCATCATTAACTAAGTTTTTTTTCAACATTTTTATAAAATCTTCTTCTTGATTTGTTTGTTTTAAGAATTCACACATTTGTGTTAGAAGACATTTGCTTACATTCGTTTCCATTTTATTCTTAATTTCAATATTTTTTTTTAATTCAAAATTATTTGTACACCAGGTGTTCACATAACACGTATAGCTGCTCTTCATTTTTTTTCCGTTTAATGTTTCTAGCAACTCTCTGTACAATCTTTTTTTTTTTCAATTGTTAGCTTGCGGTGGTAGTTGTGTATCTGGAGGGACAACCAAAAGCTCTTAGCGGACAAACCAGCGTTTTGGACCGTCAAACAAATAATAGATAACCGGCGCGTCTGGTTTTATCATTATTTTTTCAATCTCGTAAACATTCAAAGACCAAATTGGGTCGGTAGCTCTTCGTCGGCCACCTTCAAGTTCACCAGGTTGATAAAGATAGCGAACACTTAAACCGGAGGGGAGCTTTTTTTCGTTTACACCAACGGGTCTCAAATAAGGTGTTGAGGGTTTGGATGGAACAGTTTTCTTTTTAATGGCATCAACAGGTTTTTGACCAGTCAGTCGAGTGACTTCTTTATTCAAAGCTGAAATAACAGCGGGCAGTCGAGCCACCCATTCAGTCGATCTTTTGTCTTCCGGAAGGCGCATTTCAACCCCATATTGGTGTCCAAACAGTCGTTCAGCCAGGGTGCGGTTGAATCTTTCAACGATTGCTTGATCACGGTGAATATCCACACGGCCGCGTCTAACCTCGACATTATGTTTCGAAAGCAGTTGATTCACAGCGCCCATAAACTCACGACCAGGATCGACCTGAAGCAGTTTCGGCCATTTCAAAGGACCACGACTATAAATTCGTTCCAGAGCAGCTGCAACTTCTTTAGCCTCTTTTGTGGTCAACGGTTCGGCTTCTTTGTATCGAGAGGCCACATCTACCACTGTGAGAGCATATTTAAAAGTTTTACGGGAGCGTGGTGGGCGATCGTGTGGGAGATACAGAAGATCGGCTTGGTGAACTTTGTTTGGAACAGGAACGTCAAATTTCGGTCTTGGAATGTAACGTGGGGCTGGTAAATAAACTTGCCAAAGAGCTTGCTTCATCAACCAGTTTTGAGCCACATCTTCCGAAACTTTTGCTGCCTGGGCTCATTTCTTAATTGCTGCAAAACCTTTCCAATACCCTTGCGGGCTGTAATAAATTTTTGATAATTTATTGAAAATACGGGAGCTCATTGTATACTATACAAAATAAAAAATGGACGACCCATTTGGTTGGTTGCAAGGTGAGAAAATTTCGGCGAAAAAAATTCAAGAAACATTGCAAAAAAAATTAAGTTCATACCCATTGACAAAAAAGATTTATCGTTGTCCTTCATGCGAGGAGCAATTAATTTATGTGGCGAATGAGTTCTGTCGTGCATGTCCAAAATGTGGTAGAGCGTCTGAATTTGATGATGAACAGTTTCAAGAAGAAAATCGGGAAAGAATTTTCACTGCAACTAATTTTCATTTAAAAAGTGTTTTGCGGAAATGGAAAATTAACGAAATGTTTTCTTCCAGCGAGGTAAATTTTCTTGGCAACGTTATTGCTCAATTTCAGAAGATGTCTGGCAAGTCAGTGAACTATCCCTGTTTTTTTTTATAATTATTTTGAAAAGGTACCTTCTGAATGCTGGCCCAACAAAAAAGAAATTATGAAATCTATTTCTCAGCACCTTCCAAAAAGCTTAGTAAGCTGGTGGCTCGCAAAACAGGAGTTTGATAAATGGTGGTTAAAAGCCAATCAAAGTTCTTCATAAACATTTTCATATTTGCCTGTTTTTGGATTTTTCACCAAACGCATAACAGTACCCTTTTTCGGATGAGTCCAAAATTTCTTGCTTGTGACACCAGTTGGACCTGTGAAAGCATTTTTCGCAATATCACCTGACCAATACCTATCGAATACATGTTTTGTGGAAGGAATCATTTTTTTGTCAAAGTTTCAGCAAATTTCTCTACTTCCAATGGTTTATCCAAAGCACCAGTTCCTTTTTGTTTTTTCAAACCCAACCCTAACTTTTGTTCAGCATTGATTGCATTTCTTGCAGCCACATGGCCCCACTGCCTCTGTTTGTAAGGAACTGCGTCAAGAGACTTGACCATTTTTTTATCCGCTTTGTTTTTGCATTTTTTCAGGTTTTCACCATACTTTTTTCACGGTTGGAACAAACATCATAATCAACATCATGTTGTATTGCAATCGCATCTGTAGCACCTGTGGGTTGTTGATATATTTCAAGAATTTCACCCGTTTCTGGATTGAATTTAACCTGCTTTTCAAGAGGATTGTATGGCCCTGTAAAATTATGCCCCGGTAATGTCCAACCTTTTTTTGGTTTTGGAAATTTTCCTATTGCTGCATGTATATCAATACCACTGCCCTCCACGTTTTTCGGCATAAAACTTGTTTTTGTTATTCCGCAACTAGCGCATTTTGCTTTCAAGAGTTTTTGATTGTTCTTTGTGATTACAACCTTTTCACTTCCCTGCACATTGGGTGTGTTCCGCTTTTCTTTCACACAGTACATTTCTATTATATATTTTAAGAAAAATAATTTTTCACTATTTCCTCATTTTGAAGTAAATCGTTGGAGAACATTTTCAAAATATCGGCAAAACTTGTTCCTTTATTTCTTTCGTTTAAAAAGAGAAGGCAGTAGTAACCACATCTCACACTTTGTTCCCATTGAATTTGGTTATCGTTTCTGAAAAAATGTGTCATCCCGTGCATTGACATTTCTTTTTCCCATTCCAAAGGTGGTGGAAGCCCAAATGAATCGAAATACTCGCAAGTGTCTTCATCAGACCAACAACATACCCAATGAGTTCCCAAACTTCCGAAATCATCCAAGTTGATAATGCATGGGGAATGAAAAAGGGTTTTTTTTCGTTTCTGCTAAAAATGCCTTTGATGGGTATTCGTAAAAAGTTGCACCATTCTCTCAGGTCAATGTTGGAAAGAGGTTTATCAACAAATTTCACCTTTTTTTTAAACGATAATAATCCTCCCAAGTTCCATAGAAAGGTGGAGGTTTGAATTTGCATCCCTTTACCTTTTGGTATTCCTGGTGATCGTCTTGTTCGTGGTGGTGGCGGTGGTGGTGGTTGCGTTTGTATACCTTTTCCACTCTGAGAAGTACTTTGAATCTGTGTCTGGCTTAATTTTATTACCATTCCTTTCCCTGCCGCTGATTTTTTTTTCAATCGCGCGATTTGAGTTTCAGTGAGAAGAAGTTCGACACCACGCCCAATTTAATTGGTCTGGTTTAACTTTCAGATTAACAGCTGTCTTCGTAACATAAGCTTTTTGAAGTTTCTTTTCCTGACCATCAGTCAGTGCGATTTTGAATGGATGATAAGTTGTGCTCATTGTGCGTATATATTATATTCAGACAACAACAAGCTCATTACCAAGTGTTTCTAAACCAAATTCTTCTTCATTTATAACATATGCGTATATAATGTATTGAAGGTTTGCTGTTTAATTCGTATTCTAAAGTAAGATTTAGGGGATCATTTGTCATAAATTTTTCATTATTTCTTAGATCGAAGTGAATGATCGGGTATAAACTCTCGAAGTTTGCAATCTGTAGCTGAACACCGCTGTTGTAATCATAATTTCTGTAACTATAATTCAGCAAATGTTCGTAAATTCGCAATTTGTTTTTGTCTGAGAAATTAACCACAGGGTAAAAATTTTCACCATAATTTAGTCGACATCTCGTTAATTTTGCCGAGTTATCACCATCGAGATCAAATGTGTCAAAAAAGTAGGGGTTTTGAGTGTAAGATTTTTTTTTACGATATTGTTGAAAAAACACGAAGACATGTTTTACATTTTTAATTGCAGATGTAAACGAACACGTACCACCAGTATCAGTTCTTGGGGAGCTTTCCATAATTCGTTCTTTCAAGAATTTTTTTTTCTTTGGTTTTAAAAAATTTTCATTCACAAATTTTTGTCCTTCACCGTGGAAAGATAGTTGTGGAACCCATAACTCAAATTTTTTAACAACAATTCTTCGTGCTGTTCCATCGTTTTGGAAAATAAGTTCTTTATCGTCTTGCAGAGTAATTTCAAACTCAATTTTCATTGGTGGTAAAAGAGTTTCGGAAAGATTTTCGAAAAATGCGTATCTGTTTAAAGGAATTTTTGTCTCAATTATCTTTCCACCATTTGAAAGAAGAGCTCTTTCACGCATTCCAGTATTCGACGCATTTCCATCAGTAACTGTGGTTTTGTCAACGTCAAGATGCCAAAATTGATCTTTTGCCACAGTTCCCGAATAATCGTTTGAAAAGTCAAGCAGATTTTTAATGAAAATGCCTTTGTGGATATTGTTAGACTCGGAAAGTGTTGTCGCCGATGATGAAACTCTCATGTTTTTGATTAATGAAAAAGAACCATTTATCGGAGCAGATTCAGTGTCAGCTACAATGTTGCCTCCATTTGCAGTTGCTTCAAACTTGAAATGAACTAACAAATAAGCTCTGTACCAGTCATAAAAATGGTTTCTGTCTTCCATTACGAAATTATAACCACTTTTTTCTTGTGTTTGACCATTCCCAGGGTCTACTAACTGTTTTTCACATTCAATACGAATGTCTTCTGATCTTTTGAGGAATTGTGGAGTTCTGAACATGTTGCCAGTTATATAAAAAGGAAAAAAATTTTTTTTCTTTGATTAATATTTTGTCAAAATTCGATTTAATCACAAGAGAGCGTCTAATATTTTTTTGTGTTTGGTTAAAACATTTGCAAGTTTCTTTTTCGAATCTTCAGACAACGGTTTTCTTTTTTTTCGCATTTGTTTCGAACCTTTTTCAACAGTATCTGATTTTTTTAGCTCTTGCAGTATTTTTCGTATTTGTTTCGAACCTTTTTCAACTCTCTGACCCGCCTTTTCAGCGATTGTTTTTGTGGCTTTTTCGGCTGTTTTCTTTGCCACGTTATTTTCATTGTTTTTGAATACTTTACCGATGTTCATGAAGGTGTCACGGATCACACCCGACCCTTTGTGTTTATATCGATAATGTCCCGTTTTTTTGTCAAAGAATCTTGCCCACTCGCTCGGATGATTCATGACTATATATTTATACCAAAAAAATCCTTACTCTTTTTCTATCATTAAACTAATTGCAATATCTGTCCCATTAAGATCCAGGATATTGTTTCTTCCATCTGTCACCCAAACCCTTATTTCTTCAATATAACTTTTATTCACAGGTTGCCACTCATGCCAACGCGGGTTTATTTTGAATGGATAGCTAACCTGAAGATCTGATGTTGAGAAACAGTATAACACATCGCTTGGAACATTGTTTGTTCGGCGTGTGATAAGATCACAGTGCAAATACACCCAATCAACACCTCTTGTGATATTTGGAACTTTCCTTCCGACAACATCCCCACTCAAGGTACTTTTTCCATAACCAAGCAATTCACCAAAATTTCCTTGAGACAAGTCAAGCACATAATCGTTATGTATCAAAATCACAACCCTATAAATTGACATATCGAAGTATATTGTGAAAATGTAATCACTGTCTTTGTTTGCTGGATCTACTCTACCGGTGTGTTGTTGAACAAAAGTGTTGATTCTTTTGTAATCATACATTCCATTCGGAAAAGTTAAAGTTTTCCACGCTTGTTCTGTTTTTTTCTTCCATCTAATTTTATTGTTATCATAACGAGAATCGATATTATTCCATGAGTAACTCATTGTATTAAGTCTGTTCAACGCTGCTTTATATTTTCCTTCCAAGTCGATAGGGGGGAAAAATTTCACTGTAAAATCGTGTGAAACATTCCGTTCTCCACCAATTTCTTGTTTTGCGAGTCTCGAGTCAAGCAGTAGGTCAAAGCTCATTATTGGCGTATATTATCAGAAATATTTTTTTCTTTTTTATCAATTATGCCATTCAACTAGTGAATCAAGCAGATCAAATACCTGTTTTTTAAGTTTTATCGAGTTGTTTCCTGCTTCTATTGATCCTAAACTTAAATCAAGTTGGTTGATCAATTTTTCAGCTTCATCATCGAAACCGCTTCCTTCGATTTCCCAATCCTTTTCATAAGAATCATCTTCATCGTCAGAAAGTTCAAAAGCAGGTCTTCGGCTCATGACAGCTTTTTCAAGAGGGGTTTGAGCAGTTTCTCTTTTTTCTTGTTTTTTAGGTGGTTTCAATTTCCCCTTTTTTTCTTGTAATTGTGTTAATAAAGGTTGTTTCCTTTTAAGTAGCTTTTCTGTGTGTTCTTGATGTGCCTTAATTGTTTCGAGTTTAAATGCCTCAGCTTCTAGTTCTTCCACATTATATCCATAGTATTTAGATCCTTTACTTTTTACTTTGTAAGTTGGATCACTTCCATGTTTAGCAAGAATACTTTTTACATTTCTAAGCCGTTTTGATGTTTCTTCCCTTGTTTCATCTTTGGAAGATCCTGGCATAACAGTTTCTTCCATCAAAGGTGGAGGTGGTAATGGAAGATCATCAAATTCTTGATATGGGGGTGGAAGTGATGTTGGTTCTATTGGTGTTGTGGTTGTTGTTGGTGTTGTTGGTGGTGATGGTGCTGGAGTTGGTGCATCCGGTCTGAATTCGTCACCAAACGGGTTGATTTCGTCAAATTCATCCATTGTGTAATCAGGAACTTCCTGCTCCTCTTCTTCCACAGTGGTGCTGCTCTTTTCATCATCAAGCCTTTTTGTAATTGGTCTAAAAAACTCTTCTCCTGAAGGCTGACCAAACTCTTTGTTAATTTTATCCATTTTGAATTTTTGGTGAATTTCTTCTGTTTGTTCATCTAGCTTCGACTTTTCTTCAGCCCACTTACGCCATTTTTCTATTGACATAATTTCAGCGTTAATATATAGAAGCGAAAAAAAAAATGAAGATTCCAAATTATGACCCAGGTTCTTCCAAGAGTAACTACGAACAAGGTCACCCTTGCATGCCAGCAGATGTTTTTCGGATGTTAATTTGTGGACCCAGTAATTCTGGTAAAACAAACACATCACTGCACATGCTTTATGAGTTGTTAGAGTATGATAAAATTTACCTCTTTTCAAAGAACCTGCACCAGAACAAATACCAGGAACTTTTGCAGAAATTTGATGAAAAAATTAACCCCCAGGTTGGTTATGAGGTTATCGAGGCTTATGGTGATGAAATCATTCCACTCGAAGAGCTTCCGGTGGACACCCAAAAAATAGTTGTTTTTGACGATCTTGTTTGTGAAAAAAACCAAAACGATATCATTAATTATTTTATCAACGGGCGGCACAAAAACTGCTGCGTTATTTACCTCTCTCAAACCTTTTACAAGGTGCCAAAAGACATCCGTGTTAACTGCAGCCATCTTTGTATTTTCAGATTAGATCCAAAAGAAAACAAACGAATTGCAAACGAAATAGGTGTGGATCATGAAGTTTTAGATCGCGCCACCGATGAAAAATATTCTTTCCTTTACTATGACAAACCCCAAAAAATAATGAAAAAAAATTTTGATGAAGATATATAATGGGGTATATTAACAGTCAAATAGGTGGAACTAGCCATACTACGACGAGTGAAAGTGGAAAAGTGGGTCCTCCTGGCCCAGGGGGCCCTCCTGGCCCTGAGGGTCCTCCTGGACCGAAGGGTGATAAAGGCCCTGGAGGACCACAGGGTCCTAATGGTCCAAGAGGAGAAAAAGGGCCCGCTGGACCACAAGGTCAGGAGGGAGCACAAGGACCACGGGGTTTAAAAGGCGACAAGGGCGATAAGGGCGATAAAGGTGATCCTGGGTCTCAAGGTAGTGTTAGCGGTTCTGCTGATATTGACATGCAAAACAAGTACGATATTTTGCGATTAAAAAGCAACCCTTATCCTGTCCACGGTGATCTGACAAAGGTAATTAACTATCAAGACACGAGAAATATCTTTCTTTCAAAAAAGGAAGGTGGAAAAATGGAATCAAGCATTGATATGAACAATAATACAATCTACAACGTAAAAGACCCAGTACAGGTAGACCAAGCCACAAACAAAAAATATGTCGATAATCAGCTTGCGAAAAAACTGGATAAAGGAGCTGAAATTGATATGAAAAATTATTCGATTATCAATCTTGATCTTCCATCAAACCCAAGAGACGCCGCATGTGCCGAGTTTGTTGACTCCAGAATTGATGGCTTAACAAACAAAAAGTTTCTCAAAGTTGATGGTAGTAACAATATGACTGGAGACTTGAATTTAAATAACAATAAAATTGTTAACTTAGAAACCGATTACAAAGATTCGAAATGCGCAGTTAATGTTGATTTCATGGAAAATGAAATAACAACTGTGAGAGATCTTGTCACTCAAAAAATTCATGAATCTCAGATCGTTAATTCAGGGCAAAAAAGAGACGCCTTCAGATACTTGATGGAAGACACTGATGAATCTTCGAGTGAAAACAATATCGAGGTTTTGGCTATTGTTGATTTTCCCAATTCTCCACATCAAATTAATAAAAAAGCTTACCAACTTAAACTCTTGTTTGAAAAAGGCTCACCCAACCAGTACCGGTCACGCCTCGGTTTTAACCTTTATAAACTTCCAGTCGGTTACTATACTTTGGTCGTTGAATGGTTTCCGCCGGAAATGAATGAGTTGAGTGTAACCCCGCAAGCAACGACGATTTCAATTTCTAATTATGCAACAAAAACATTCGAAACGTACACCAAAACAGTAATCAATTTTCACAGATGGGGTAGCTCGCCCCCACAATTTCTTTATCTTGATCTGCACGGTGCAGTCAGTAAGACATCATTTTTAACAATTGGTCATTTAATTGTTTATGGTGTTAAAGAAACACTTTCAAACGTTGACCCAAGTGTCTATGACACCGCTTTTGTTATTGAAAATGGAAAAATGGTTATGCAAACAGATCTTTCTTTAAACGGACATAATTTGAATGATTCCATTTATTATTTATATGGGTATTTAGATATGGTAAATTTAAAAAAATATATGTTTTTTACATTAAATAGTTATGATGATTTACTCCTTCCAGATAAAAGTGATATATTAGATGTAACAGTATTATATAGAAGAAGAATAGGTCCTTTTATACCAATTTCTTTAAAAATATATCAAAGTATAGGTGATACAAGTTTCCATTCAAAAACAACAACTAGAAAACAGAAAATAGAAATTAATTTAGAAATAAGATATGGTCTTTGTTCAATTCAATTAATTTCTAGACACTCAGAAAATGAAAAATTCTTAATTTTAATAAAATATAGAGTACCATAAAAAGTTTTTCATTTATTATATAACACAATGCGGGACATTTTCGAATTCAACCATATCGACCAAACACTTCCTGAAGAGAAGGTTAAACTTCTGAAAGATTTGTATGGTTTTTACCATAAGAAACATTATGGCTATGAAAAGTTGCACCGCGGTTTTCGAAGAAAAAATTTTGTTTGTAATCTTTCAGCTGGAAAGTTAATAATCAGTGCCACAGTAGCCGGAGGAATAACACTGAACCCTGCTGTCATGGCAACTTTAACTGGTGTTGGTCTTATTTTGAAAGCAGTGGCAAGCCTTAAGAAATACGATAAAAAAACGGAACGAGCAAATTTTGCCGTATCGAATACCAGAAAATACTTGTTGAGATTCGCTTTTACCTCCGAGGCGAAGTTTTCGACGAGAAGGCCTTTCTTGATAAATTAAAAATGATAGATAATTTCGTCACTGATCATTGTATGGAGATTCCGCTATCTGTTCGAAGAAAGTGTGAAAAAATATTCGCTCAATTGTAGATTTTTAAAGTAATTATATACGCAAACAAAAATGATTGCACTTTTTGCAACTATTTGTTATTGGTTTTTTGAACTTCTCACTCCTCCTGATATAAGACAAATACGATACATTACTCGTGAGTGTGTTTCAAAAATAATGCTACCAACTCGTGATGAAGATGGCTACCCAATTTCAGGCTATGATGTGGTTCCATAATCGATTTTTCCTTACAAAACTCTTATAAACAACGAAAAATGTGTGATAGTCACGCGTGACCTTGTGTGACAAGAGGCGTGACATTGTGTGACAGCGAACGTGACAGTCACGCGTGACATTGCGTGACAGGTCACATAAAAGAGCAAAAACCCTCGTCGGGGGGTGCTCGTGGCTGTTCTTGCCTAGCCTCGGCTAGGACTTTCACCTCACCGAAGCGAGGATTTAACCGCTGACAAGGCGGTTGTCATTTCCACATTTTACCTCTGGGAGCGAGGTTGAAATCCCAAGGGATCTCTGAGCACCCCCTGTCACCAGTAGGGCCGAAGCGGGCTCACCCGAGGGTACTCTCCCACTGGAAGGAGTTCCCCTATACCTCATAATTCACCGCATGCGCAACCCTCAAACAGGGTTCAGATGGTGGCCAACCATCACCCCCCTAAGGCTTTACCAATGAGTGAACTAATTAATATTGATTACTTTCAATATATATATAACACATTTTCCTTCTTCTCTTCCTTGTGGTACCCTTTTTCTGTCCTTCACCTTAATGTCGCAATAATAAGATGTTTTTACGCATGCGCTTCACAAGTACACGCTATTAAACAAATGTATCTTCAACACATCTCTTACTATGGCTATCTGCACAGATCAACATACGATCTCACAAGACTGGCCAACAGAGGAAAGTTTTGAAAGAAAAGAAATTTTTAAATGGCGGGATATTTCAGACGCTATTTACAAAATTCAAAAAGTTAAATATAGAAAAGGTAAATATGGGGATTCAGCTATTTTAACTTTAGAAACAAAAAATGGCGATGAGTTTTGTGTGTGGGCCCCTAAACGACTTACAGAAGACCTGATGGAAGATGTTTATTATCAATTTGTCTACAAAATAGGTCTCAAAACTTCTGCTGACGGTAATGAATATTTTGATTATGAATTAATGTAACCTGTCTGTTTTTTCAAGCTTGAGTTGTTAGGGGGTTTCCCTTCAATGTTTGAACGAGAATATAAATTACGTCATTGTCTGTGAGTTTCACCAGACAGCGAAATCACGCGCCGTAAACACAACTTAATGGTTGTGGTCCTCTTCCCATATATCAGTGCAAAACTTAATTAGGGTTAAATCAATTATATCGGGGACAGAAATGGTTATTTCATGTAAGATTTCTTCTTGTTTATAACAAGGGTAACAACATCCTCCCTGACAACAGTGCATATAGGCAACACACACTATAATATGTACAAGCCGCTCCATTTCAGGACAGAAAAGTTGTATTAAAAGCTCGTTGTGAACCAAGTTCCAACCCAAAGCCTCTCGCTCTTTCAGTTTTATAGCGAGGTAATGTTTATAAATTATCTCACGTAACTCTGGTGGTAGGTTTTGTATTGCTTCAATAACCTGACAGGTGTTTAATCCGGCAGCCATCAAATTTGACTCACAAATATCTATCAGATAAAAAAAAAATTTTTTCATTCGTATTCGGTTATGTTTTTTTTTTTTAAATTGGTGGTTGGTACTCTTCACAAAAGCACACCGAGGTCAACCAATTCCTTAAAATCGTTATATGCACTGTGCCAATCGTAATTATGAGAGCATATCTTTAATAAAGATATATTCTCAATCGGCGGAGTGTACAACAGTTTATGTTTGATTCCTCGCTCAAAACAGGGATAACAAAGCCCTTCCCAGCGGCAGTCCATATAATCTAAGCACATTATTATACGCACAAGTTGCTGTCTGTTATGACAGAAAGGTTGTTTTAATAACTCATTGTGTACCTCTTTCAAACCAAAAGCCACTCGCTCTCTCAGTTTTATAGCGAGGTAATGTTTGTGAATTATCTCACGTAGCTCAGGCGGTAGGCTTTGTATGGCTTCGGTAACCTGACAGTTGTTTGATTGCAGAACACAGGACGAATATCTTGCAACAGACATTTTGGGTTCTGTAACACTTTTGATATAATAACAAAACACAAATCTCTAAATGGAAAAATTTTTTTGGAATTCTGTGACAGTTTACAACTGCAAAATATATTATTGCAGTTTTTTTTAGTGATGCAATAACATTCTTTCCACCTTTTATAAACCGGTTTTGTGTTATCGGTGTAAAAACGGAAATAGAACTCTCAGTTATAAAACTTTTCTCTTTCACCAATGTGGAAAAATTGTTTCATATGTGAGCGGTTTAAAATCTTAAAAGAGAGCTCCCAATATGAAAGCTGTTACAGAACTCCTATTTTACTATACTACTCCTTGAGAGGTGCGAACAAGAAGTCCGGGAAGTAGCTGGTCCACAAGCGAGGGAAAGAACTCTTCAAGGTCAACTGGAAAAGCGGTTCAACCTCGTTTACATGGCATGTCAATTTTGCGTGTTAAAGCCGGTTGGTAGTTTGCAGCTGTATTTTTTTTAGTACTTGTTTAGACTACTTCATGATTTTCGCACCGACTCGCCATGAATGTGCGACAATTTTTTATTAAATGCTCATGCCCCATTTCACTGTGTTTTATTTTGTCTTGTATTGATATTTTGAAGTGGAAAGCCTTCCTGATAAAACCTACTGTTAATTTTGTTTAATTTCAATGATCGACGTGACGATCGATGAAAGAAATTAATTGTAAACTTAACGCTTAGTGCTTGAATTTCTATTTCTGCACAGTTTCTTCAAACAATTTTGACTTGTGTTAGGCGACGCTGCTGGTGATGCTTGTTGGTGACGCTGTTGGAATTTCTGCTTAATTTAAATTCGCTGCCAAGTGATTTTTCGCGTCCATTTTTCTCGCCGAGTTGACGAGTCAAAAAAAAAACTTTCAGCTCACTTTGTTGTTGAGTGTTCATTGACCATATTTGGTAGCAGCAGGTATATGAGCTGATAACCTAGCTCCGTTCAGCCAATCAAAATGTTAGAAATCCAATATACCTAGTCGATTTTTTAATAATTAAAATTATATCTCTTCTCATTTAATAACATGTGTTCAGACATTTATATTCAAACCGAGGCACCTTTTGGGATAACAGTCTTGGCACTTTTAGCCGGGGATAAGGGATAAAGGCTCTCAAATTTACAGGGATAAGGGATAAACGCTTTCAAATGAACAGGGAAAAGGGATAACTAGACCCCCCTAACAGGACCTCTCTGTTGGAACAAAGGGACTGACTTGTTTTAAGCCGGCGGGGCCAGAAGAAATCTTTTTCGCAATGTGATCAATGTGATTCGACCACGACAGATGCTCATCAATATAGACACCTAGAGATTTGCTGACCTTCACTCTTTTTATTGGATCATCTCCCAGTTTAATTTGAAGGGGTGACGCCAGTTGGGCTGATTTATAATTAGAACAAACTAATAAATACTCGGTCTTTACTATGTTTAAGCTTAATTTATTGGCGATAAGCCATTGACCGCGGACACTTTCTAATTCATTATTTACCGTGTTCTCTAAATCACCAAAACAAGCCGCCGTAATAGTAATATCAAACATCCGTGCTTTGGAAAAGTTAAGAGAACAGGGTAGATCATTTATGTAAATAAGAGTGAGAGAGAGAGAGAGAGAGAGAGAGAGAGAGAGGGAGAGAGAGAGAGAGAGAGAGAGAGAGAGAGAGAGAGAGAGAGGGGGGGGGAGAGGTAAGGAAGGAGGGAAGGGAGGAAGGGAGGAAGGAAGGAAGGAAGGAAGGAAGGAAGAAAGAAAGGAAGGAAGGAGGGAAGGAAGGAAGGCAACCAAATACAGCAAAAAACTAAATCTGAATTCGAAAACACCTTACTGTAAATCCTAGTCTGGTGCTGTTTTCTGTGTTGTAAGTGATCCAGCGGTTTCCTTCATAATTATACTGTACTTTATAACGTGACACGTACCCCCAGTAACTAATACTGGGCAACTGATAACCCTGTTAGGAAAAATGACCAATAAGTGAAAACCTCGCTCATAGTGTGTGCTAAATGGTGTAAAATGTATCCGGGCTGCCCACAGGGTACCCAAATTGCCAAAAGCAGAAGTTGCTCAAGGACCAATTGAATAAAAAAAAAAAACGATCTGACCTTTCAGCACTTTGTGTTCTAGATTTTATACAAATTTTTTCATAGAATCAAAGAAAACATCTGAATATTCTTCAAACCATTTTTTCTTATAAAAAAAAGTTTTTTCCAGCAAAGGTTTTCGTACCTGGGTAGCTATAGCAGTAACTTCAGTCAAGTTGAGGAGGTCGATTTGAAGATATTCACCGACAATCTTGTTTAGCACTTGTATCTGTGGAAAGCAAGTCACTGTTTTAGTCTCCACGTAGGCAAATATCGCATGATTTTATGTTATTTTTGTAAACAATTTTTATAGATGTAATTAAATGCTACCTGACTGCACCATGAATAAGCGCTTCCTATTCGTCCGTATTGAGGAGTCATGTACAGCTGTCCTGGGCCAAGCTGTAGAGTGAAGAAGGATGAGGCGGACAGCTGAGAATTTTTAACCCTGCCGTCCTGTAGACCAATAGACTCGTTGCAGTCTGAAGGAGAAAACAATGAAGTTATTTAATATTTATCTTGGAAACTGAGTCTCCATTAACGAGCCTTCGAGAGGAAGAAACCCTGTCACACAGTAGAGTCCACAATTGAATTCAGTTGTTACTGTCAGAGTTACCGAACATAACGAATGGGACAGAACAAACGCATTTCTTGACACCCAATACAGAGTTCTGTAGCTTGGTTGAACCTATGTTATTTCTACAGAAGCTTTTCTTAAGCCTCAGGTGAATAATGCTGGCTGAAAAGTGAATGGAGAGGGTGTGCTCTGTATCTGTTCAAATGCTACCAATGTCTGAACCGTGCGAAGGGAGAAAAGAGAGCTCGAGGCATGCTTGAGTAAACCTATGCTTTGCTAAGAGGCATAACACTCCTTTAGTAAAGGAAGACAGAGCGTCAGTAGGGGCGTCTGAGAAAAATTATTTAGTATAACTCTTATTAGGAATAAGAGTGCAAAGGTTATTACCTGTTGAGTGAGTTAGATACATTCCCCTGAATCTTCTGTAGAACTGTGAAGTCCCTTTCGCTTCACTTCTCGCTCTGAAATGGATATACAGCTCATGTCCGTTGGTTACAATGACGGGTGGAAAGTTCTGAATACAATATCGCTCTGAAAAAATTAAAATGAAAAAAGCTGTTAATGGCCACACCATATAGGAGCATTCAACCTTGTTTCCTACATGACCGCCCTTATGTGCCATCAAGTCACAAGAGGTGGAGTGGGACGAGTAGATGAGGAAAGGATGACCTGTACCTCTTCACAGGACATAGAAAAACTATCTATGTCCAAATTCTCCTAACATTAGCAATGCAATACAAGGCACTCTCGTGAGACGAGTAAAGAAAGTACACTTAATGTACCATCAGCACGATTGACGGTCTCAGAGCAAAGAAAATTCGCTTTAAATGACATTTCTGCACAGTACCCTTTATTTCCGTTAGTTTGGGTAACCACTCCTGTTTTAGTACAATAAATCACCACTAGTAAAGTTTGCTAATTGATAAAAGCATTGTTTACACGAGTACAAAAAATCACAACAATCGCATAAATGAACACTTGGAAACACTAATAAAGTTTGCTAACTGAAAAACTTCATCATTTGCAAATGCTCATTTATTTTGTATTTCACGTGACTACAAAAAAACGTCGACTACCGAAATAACTTTAAGGACCGATTTACACGGTGCGCCATTGAAAAAATGGCAAGGAACTCACCCATTTATGATTGTTTCCCACTACGATTGTCGCAACGTTGTAACAAATGTTTCAAAGTCCTACTACATTTTTTTCTGTCTTGCGCACCAATCTACAAGTTGTGGGTTTGACTTACACGTACGAAACAACTAGTATCGTAGGCTATTCCACACCATGTTGCATGCAACAAAGTTGTAGCTTCTATGTCGGCCCTGTGGTCATAACTGTTTTCGGGAGCGTTCAGAGTGATTTTCGACAATTCCTTGATAGACCTCTGGCTATAAAGTAAGAGTAAGAGCGGTCGCTTTTCTTCGGCTTTGCAACCGTGTTTCCCTATTCTGCACTCACCTTCCTATTTATTTATTTAATCTATTAAAATCGAGTATTATTATATGCAGTACCTATAATCCGAGCTTTCCTTGAATAGCCTGCCCTCACTTCAACAGAATCAACCGAGCACTCTGAATTCGTGCCATTAATTCCTGTAAACTCCACAAATCGAAAAGATATGTATCGGTCAGCGGGCGCTCTGATGCGCCACACACAGTCAGAAAAGGCGGGAAATGACACGGGATAGTTTGGAGATGTGATAACACCATTCTTCCCAGCAAAGTCTCCTCCACAACCTGGAATACAAATAATCATTTAGCAGGTGAAGTTGTTATGTTACGTTGAATCTATTAGTGGAGTACTTGTAAGGTTACATAACACTTTTCTTTATTCTAAGTCTATATTAATTCGGACGCGTTTAATTGCGGGTGAAAATTGCACTTAAACTTTCGGAGTTTTAAGCAGTAACAAAATTTTCAGCCTCCCCGAAATTTAAAAAGTTTTTTTAAAAGGTTTTTACTTTCAATTGAAACAAATGTAATCATTTTTTGTTTCCAATTATTTCGTTTTTCTGGCATTCAAATGTTACTTCATTTATCTCTTACCTTTTGAACAAGAGTGATAAGTAAACACGTGCGTGGCGGGGAATAGTCTAATACATGCACAACATGCTGAGCCCGTGCACTGCTATCATTGTGCCCTTGGGCTGCTTGTGAAGAAATTCGTCTGAAACCATCCGTTTGAAATAAAACATCCGAAATTTTTTAGCCACAACCGGCCGAAGCCAGTCTCCGACAGACTAGAAAACTTCGGAATCCAGGCTTCGGGCAAGACGGAAGTCGCCTGTGTGTTCCTCACCTGGAGTTAGAGAGGTAGTGTAAGACAATGCAAACCCTTTAAACCGTCCTTCCTCGTTTGTTATAAAACGAAGTCTCATCCTGTTGCTTATTGACACCACAACGGGCTGGAATGAGTCACAAAACCTGAGAGGGGTAAAGGGATTTTTATAAAATCATATTTATGTGTATTTATACGTTTATAAGACCAGTTTTCATAGAATACTGTGAAATTGAACCACAGAGAAGACTGACAACAAAGATGCCATTCATGAGTTGTCTTTACCCTCATTTTCAAAGAGAGGCCTGGCGCCCAGCCATTCATACGAAAACGAGTTTCTATTGTCATGCGCAGGGAAGACTCATTTTTGTATGAAAAGCTGTGCACCAGACCTCGCTTTGATATCGAAGAAAATTCGGAAATAGTGTTAGTCAGAGGCCTGTTCAGAGTGTAAACAAACTGAAGAAAACTGCACATAAAACTGATAGTTTGGACACCAATACTAATTCCTTGTCAAGTAACGGTAACCATGGTAACAAAAGTAAACAAGATCTTTCACCTTTCTAACTTTGTCTCATTGAATTCTGGACCATCCCATAATTCCAAGAGGTCTACACACCGACAATCGTTGTCGCTATCGCAGTTGTACTCCACTTCAAAGTCGGAAAATTCCAGTCGAATGAATTTCCCACGTGGTACAGTGATTGTCCAAACACATTGCATTGAGTTCGGATACAGGTAATCCGGGAACCGAGGAGATGAAATGCTGCCGGAGTTTTTAGACACGAGACCTCCACAACCTGACGGATGGACCAAAACAGGTGCACAAACATCAGAAAACCTTACACTATGAGACAAGCCAATTTGTACTTCTGCCAGATCCCTTTATAAGATTGCTATTTGCGGATGAGGGAAGGATAAGTTTCTGCCGTTATTAGTTTTACTTTCTTTTATTTTAATTTTAATTTTTAGCGTGGCATACCTGAGAATTAGCACTGATAGCGAAATGCATGGGCCACGTTAAATAAAGGATTGATTGATTGATTCCTCTCCCGATCCGTCCCCCCTCCATCTCCCTCCATCACTCCCCGGGCAGGGCCATATGGGCGCCGTTTGAGAGCGAACACCCGTTAGTTTGTCATTTGACGCGATCAAAAATTTGACAAACTATCCCTGATCAAAATCCCTGCTTGGCATCTTAGTATCTAGCTATCAAAAGTTATCCACAAAGCTACGATATAAATAAAGAAAACAAATCCCTGCCAGGAGATGGGCTCCTGAACTCTGTCTATTTGGCGCGCACTGAGTTTGATCTTAAGCTTTGAGACAAAATGAAGTCAATATGAGTGTACCTTTTTCCCACTGACTGGTGTAAGAAGCGTTGAAGCCCTGATATGCTTCGGTTCTATCTGAATAAAACCAAACCCTGAGGCTATTTGCGCTGGAGGTGATGACTTTGGGTGGCAGACTTGTCTCACAGAAAGTACCTGAAGGGAATGAACACAAGAAAGAAATGAACCTCAAGGAAGACAGTACTTCAGACAAATACATAGACTATCTATCTTAGAGACCGACTATTAATTTCGGCGTTATCAAAGTGATTCATTGCTAAGTTTACCTTAAAAGAAAAGTTTTCGGATCGTAAATGTTTCCGGGTTCATCACATCTTTAGTGTTGGGCTTCGTGAGGTGTTTAGATAACAGGGGTATATTCGGACTCCTAATAGTTTACACGACACTTTGATTAAAGAGATAAATAATTGCCTCGCAAGGCCGCTATTACCGACCTAAATGTGAAAAACGTTGCTCACTAACAACAGGTTGTTCAGAAAGTGTATACTGGGCATAATCTCGGTCGTGAAACGTTTCCTTTGGAATAGCTTGCTCATATTTCTTGCACTGAAAAAATAAAGGGATCGGAATTAGGCTAAACAAGACGACACCAGGCGTATATTCGCCAGCCAATGAGAGAAGTCGTCATCCCGTGTACTGTACTAAATAAGGTGAAAAGCAGTTTGTATACAACATAACGTAAAACTTATCTTATCCCTAGAGACATCTGCGAATAAAATTTAAAATTTCACGGCATGAAGGCAATAAAAAGTATATTGATTGAAACGGTAGTTTACCTAACTAAACATCCTAGATTCAGAAATATTCGGGTGCAAACTATTCTGGCTGGTGACGCATCCTGGGTGGTTTTCTTTTATTTCGGATTCGTCCTATTGTGTGTAAACGCCAAAACAAATTCTGTAATAAATTCGTTAAGTTTTTCTCTGGAGTACACTTTGTCAGACAAGGAAGGTTTGCACAGTATGGTATGATATAACATTTTTGTCTATGGCTCAATACTTGCTCGATAAAAGTTGCGCCTTTAGCATTTGAAACGAGAACCATGAGAGGCAATCCATTTTTGTATTGCGGTAAAAGCAGGTCTTTGCGTCCCTACAATGCTGGACCGCACCAACACTTTCCGTTTAATCTTATGACACAGTAATCATAAATCTAAGACGCGCTGATTTCGTTGGCAAATTTCTTAGCAAATCAGATGGGCGTGGTTTGCCCTGATTTGCTGTGAGGAAGCATTAGGGCAGCACTTTTTAAAACAGATATACCAGTGTTTTCACGTGCTCTCCTTGCACTATCCAATAATTACCTCACCACAATGTTTTTTTTTTCGCAAAAAAATGTAGGTGAACAGTTAAAATTTTAATCTTTCTGACCAGTTGACGTTTCAAACACGGTTATTACGGGTTCAACCTCGTACCCAGGGTCACACCAAGGGACGGGAAAGGGAGATACCCTGGGTACGGGGTAGATGCATGGTTTTGTGTCAGGAGGATGGGCTCCTGTTCGTGTGTACTTTATTTTCACTGGCCATGTTACATACTACACATTCTTGGAAGTTTCATTCACTCTTTCCAAAACGCAAAAATTTGAGTCCCTCAAAATACACTCGCACAAAAAATGCCATCACGAAAAGCAGAATTTTCTCAAATTGTAGATTTCTAGATGAATCCTTCTAGGCCACGGTTTACACGCTGCAATTAGATACTTACCGAGTAACTGGTCTGTGGATCTGCTTCCATCTTTTACTTCTACAAGATCAATACATTTCCCTTTGTAACTTTCCAATTCAAACAGGTCGAAGGAAAGTAAAACAAAACGGCCAGGTTTAACTTGAAGGTTCCAAATGCATTCGATGCTGTTAGGGTATTTGTCAGGGAAGCCTGGAGTTTGAAACGTTCCACTGTCGTCTGTCAGTGTGAACTGACATTCTAAAAAAACAAACAAAACAAAACAAATAAATAAAAGCAAGGACTAGTCATTACGTGACTGCTCATGACATGAAAACACAAACATTTTACAACGCTTAGCGTTTTCGTTCCACATCTAAGAATCAAAGACACATAAAAGTCCGATAAGAATCGTCGGCTAGAAATCCACCAAAAAACCTTCGTTAGTCGAAGCGACAAGTATCTACAACAGATGTGACGTCGATTGAACAATTTCGCATTGTAAATTCAAACCATTTATTTTGACTCCTACAGTAGTGGGGCTGTTTTGGTGAGTAAAAATTCTGTACCTTTTTAAGGCTAACTAGGCTTTCCTAATAAGGGTGAATTAGACTCCTAAACTGACTCCTAATTCCCAATCACCTTGCACTTTTCTTCGTTGGCTGGTAATGCTTGAGTATTTTCATTGGATTTCACTAGAGACAGGTGAGAAGATAGTACTGAAAGCTTGTGCCGTTTAAACATTTTGTATTCTGAAAAGGAAAGTTGTTTCTGTAAAAGAAGTACCGGGGTGAAGAAGCATTATCATATTCATTAGTATGGAGTCAACTCCAGGAAATGAGCAAGACGCGATCGGATTGGCGCCCTACAAGAGAGAATAAAGGGTAAGAGAGCTACTCCCCCATATCTGCCATATGGGCGCTATCCCCGTTTAGGCTATCAGCAAGCGCGCAATCGGACAGATCAACTCAGGAATTTTCGATAGGCGCGTACAAATGATCACGTGTCATGTTTGAATTTTCAAAAGCCAAAGAATAAGAGCTCATTCTTGGGAAATTTAAAACAATCGATAGGGTCCCCTGGCAATATTCAAGGCTTTTGTCCACGATTTTTGCTGTCTCCTTTTTCTCATTTTTTTATCTGAATTCATTTGACTGTTTCAAAATCAGAAAGAAGGGTTCAAATTTGAAGAAGGGGGGATGGGGCCGGATCATCTGTATCCTCCCACTACACCCGCCAGCGTGATCGCAGCGCATAGCCCACTCGTCGCTGCCCCCTTTCGCCCGGCGGGCCTGTTAAGGGTCGCCAATATCGGTTTTTCAAATGGGTCCGATGCCAGTACGATGTTTACCAATACTTGACATCTTTCGATATTCGATTTCGATATCGTTAACATTCAAGGTGGAATCCAGTCTTAAAAGAATCAAACCCGCAAATTAGTGGGCTGCAAGGCAAAGCTCAATTGCTTAAACGGTGCAAACAAAGACAAGTCAAAAATTGGATTTTGTGGCGAGAACGTAGTCGATTGCTTGAGCTTGAAGGGATTCCGCTTCGCAAACACTCAAATTCCTACAACACAGCGTGGATTTTACACGCACTTTTTCCTCCAAGTGGTCACGTGTTCAGTATCAAATGGTATGGAAATCATTGATTCTGCGCGCGAGAGTATCGATATGTTTTGGGCAACCCATCTATTGCTGGCATCGAGTATTTGGTTTCGATATGACTATCGTGTGGCATGAAATTTTCACGGGAGTTTGATTTCGCGGATTGCTGATTTTTTGTGTTTCGCGGAAACATTTTTTCGCGAACTTACATGGATTTCAGACTACCCTCGGTAGAGGTTTTTCTCGCTAGCATCGGGCGAAAGGGGCTGGAGGCCGACGCAACGAGCGGCGAAGCACAATAGAGAACATAAACCGCAACCGGAAACCGCGCGAGAAATACCTCTGGCACCCAGGGTAATTTCAGACTTTACCACAGGAAGAAATTTTCGCGAATTTCTTCAAGTTATTTCTTTGGTATTTGACGTACGAAACTTGTATAGAGCAACAAAGGATGTAGTATTGTCTTGTTTATTCTGCGTAGGAACATGCAAAAATACCGAAAGATGTGATTTTGTATGCTATCTGGGCTGGGAGAAACAAGCAGTCAACTATTTGCTCTTTGGCAGGAGATGGTCTCGTCTATGGTTTTAATCAAATT
>OZ034977.1:33843051-33893051 GCA_964030785.1 Siderastrea siderea | reverse complement strand
TATCCAACGTCCGTAGAGACTATTCGTTATGATGTAGCAGTTGTAAAGAGGAAGGTCCTGATAACCTTTTCTCAGTCAACTCAACTGAAAGTCAGTTACCTAAATACAGGAAGAAAAAATTCAAGGATGATTTTTTGGCGGGAATTTATTTCCACGGATCAAATTTTCGCGAGTCGATGGAAAATCTGCGAAATTCTCTAAAATTACATCCCGCGAAAATTTCATGCCACACGGTAGTTTGCTTCCCATAGGCCTAGCTACAAAAAGCCCGAAAAATGGCCTAAAAATCTTTCCGGAATTTCTCCAAAAACGTTCTAAAAATCTCCAGTTTCACCGCTAAAAATCATATAAAAAATCCTAAAAATCTCTAAAAATCCTATACTATTAAAAAAACTGGGTGACCTGTGGTGAAAATTCTATGGCTTTGGTAGGCTTTGTGCTAGCGCCCTCAGTCTCAGCCAAATCAACAAGGCGAATAAATGCTTTCCAACGTAACAGCGTGTAGTTGTAAAGCGTTTTCATTACGGTTCGTAGCATTTTTCATCACGTTTGTTCTTAATTATTTTGACACTTAAAATGACGTAACTACGTTTGACGGTATGCTAATAAATATTTGTAGAAATATCGAGGTGTTACCATTTTTTGGCTATCTCGCCTTTTGGACAGTCGCCGGGTAGAATCAAACTTAAAATTATGAATTTAGTCCAAAGCTCTAACCCTCGGAGCTCTATACGCTGCATTCGATCGACGAGTACGTTCCCGGGCTTTTTTGTCCCAATGGAGTTTTTATTCCGGGTTTTCGTACCGGGCGGCGTATCAAAGCATTGTATTTTCTTTTATAGGTTTTTTTCCTAGCTTTCATTTTTTTTTTCGCTATGCTTTTTATTCATGTAACTGCACTTGCACTGTCTTTTAATTTCATTTTCTATAGTACTGTACGTGTATCCGTGTTGATCTTAAGTATTAAATATATTTCGTTATATTTATTATTTGTTTAAGGGACCGTCCATTTTTTATGAGGTAGGGGAGGCTGGTGGGATTTGAGGGGGGGCCATGTGAAAAAATTTGGCTTCAAAGGGGGGGCCAGCCGAAAAAATATGGTGTGTAAAGGGGGGGTCACCAAAAAAAATGCCTTTAAGTTTATTAGTGACAGCATCTCTAATAATGCAAACATCAGTGCCAGAAGGCCAAAAATAGCGTTTCTAAGGTTCTGAAAATTCAAATTTTCCCGGGGGAGAATGCCCCCGGACCCCCCTACTTTATTATACACCCAACGGCAACTCTACTGCACCAACTGTTTCATTACAAAATACAGCCAAGGGAATGTCAATTCTTTTTTGGCCTCTGCTGATCTGATTCTTAAACAGCTAATAACAGTGTCCAAAATAATGCTTTCAACCGGCATGAATTGTCTGTTTATGTACTTCAGAATAAGCATTTACTTCTGCAGGACTTGAGTGTTAACTGATTGACTGTTTAATTTAAGCTTCATAAGTTTTAGATTTACTTTATCACTTTTTCTTGTTTTCACTTTTTTTTTTGGGGGGGGGTCATCTCAAATATTTAGGACTACAAGGGGGGGGGCAGGAAAAAAATTTCTAACGTAGAGGGGGGTCATTATATTTTACAGGTACTACCCATCAAATCCCACCAGCCCCCCCTACCTCATAAAAAATGAACGGTCCCTAAGATCATTGTAATTGTTCAGTTTTTTCTTCGTTTTACCTTGTGCATCAGCTGCGGTGTTATTCCGCTTATGTTATCACAATTTATTGTAAATACTTGCACTCTTCATAATCTTGTTTAATAAAGCGCTGGTTCATGCTGTCCATCAGGCATCCAGCACGAGTCACACTCCATGACTGTCGTTGTGTTAGTACTTGCGCTTTTTGCGCGGCGTGCGAAGGGTGGCAATGAACAAGCTATGCTGAGCCCGCCATTTTGAACTCACTAACAGCAAGGAATGCTGGATTATGGGCGGTAGGTACGTTATGTATGGGGAACTATTATGTCCCCTTATGGGTAAAACCGCTGACAGATACTGTGAAGGGGGATCAAAACATTGCAAACAAAGGCTTTCAGGATCCCTTGTGACGAAACTTTTCCAAGTTTGAAGTTTTCTTGTACCAAATAATCAAAAAACCTTGAAAATATTCACCAAAATTTCTAAAAATCCTATAGTTTTCTAAAAGTCCCTTGAAGCTCTAAAAATCCTGAAAAAAGTGCGGATTTTTGTGGCTAGGCCTAGTTTCCTAGTTTGCCGTGAAACAAGTACAAAACGCGACCACGACTAGGTTCCAACATTTGCATTGTAAACTGGACAAATCTAGTTTGACGAGGTAGCAGCTGAGCTGTTTTTTCGTGGAACACCTTGATCAAATGTAAACATCTCAATCTATCCTGCTGAGTTTATTTATTGGGTGGAAAATAAAATTCGTGAACATGAACAAAGTACGGGTGAAACTACAACAATGTTTGCAAAGCTGGTTGACTTTGGTTATTCGGCTCAGCACGTGTTAAAGCCTTGACGAGAAGGTAAATTAACTGTTATTTAGTATAAATTTACGTTGTCATAAACAAAGGCTGACTGTGTATCATAAGTGGTATAAATATGTAAGATCATCTGCAGTGCCCGGGATGTCGTAAAAGAATTTGTCCATCTGCTCGCAAGCATGATAAAACATTGTGAACAAATCAGTGATGTGAGGTCTTATAAATTCTTCGTAAATGCTCTGACTATAGATAGCTGGTCAACGAAAAAATAAACACAATACTTCTGTTTCGTATGTGGGAATATACAAGAGACGAGCTCACTGAGGTATTTGCTTTTCATATACGAATTTCAGTTTAACACTCAGTGGCGGTTTCTTTCAGTGAGATAGGCTGTTAAAATTACTGCATTTCTTTGATATTTTAACTTAACAGAAAACGTAAGGACCTGATTCTGAAGAGAATTTTTAGTCCCTGGTACGTTCTAGTTCTGGTTTATTTCATCACGCGACACGCATGGCTCCATTTTTCATTGTCTGAGGCTTTTTTCCCCACGCTGGTAGTTCTCTAGTAGATGTCGCTCGAAGAAGCAGTGCATCTAGCCATGGTTTCATTTTGTGGCAATTTTCTGGTAGTGTGGCTAGTTGAAAGGCAAAAATATTGCTCTACAAAAATGAATGTAAGCAGCCTTTGTCTCAAGATGTCGAAACACAACTTAAACACAGGTTTACCTTTTGCGATTATAAGAACCGTTTTATTTGCTAATAACTCCCTTCACCTATGCCAAAGTCGTTAAAATACAGTGACTGCCACCCCCCCAAAATCTGTTAATAGTAGAATACTTGAAAATAAAGAGCAAAACACTTTGTGTTGTAGATGTATCGTAAATTGCGTAATGCAAGAATAAAGCCACAACAGAGGGATAATTTGAAGCTTCCATTTGGCGAAAATGACACATGGTAGGAAGCTAACTTTTGAATTCCTCGGCCTAGATTTGTGACTTACCTCTTGTTTCCCCTGTGCTCGTAGAGGCCCCGCACAAGCTAAGTAAGATACTTGCAACAGTGAACTTTGCGTAAATCCAGCTGAATACCATAGTCCCGGTAAAATCAGATCAGGCATAAAGCAATTTTCTAGGCCAACACTATGAAAAGCATCGAAAATTATGTTGGATTTTGAAACTGGCACTATTTAAAGTTTAAAACAACGCAACCCTACGTAAGGTTTCTTACTCTACAGCAACGTAGTTCAGGAAATTGAAGTTATGCAAATCGACACTAACTGAATCATACGCGTTCGGCTGTTAAATGAATTGAGAAATGAATTAATATCTCTCACTACAATTAACTTGTGCGATTTATGATAATTGTTTTTGAGGTGGGCTTTGTTCAAGAAGTTGAAAGGGCTCTATTGTCTTCAGAAAAACAAATTCAAACACGTTGACAACTTTGCACCGTGGGACAACGTTTCCTTTTTCCATTCTTTGCAGAAATACTGTTTACCATTTTCTTAAACCAAACTCTAAATAAATGACCCTTATTTTCAAAAAGGGAAAAGTGTTAAGCAATAAGTAGGGTGCTAGGTTTGATTTTCAAGCACCTACATTTAATAACCTAGTTGAGGAATATTTGAATGTTTGCTTGTACAACGTGATCTTAAATCTGGCAGGAAGTTCGTGTTTGCTAACTGTTTATGGGGACGTTTATTGTGCTTCTTTTTCGGCTAATGAGCAAAAACATTAACTCCACAATGTACAAAAAATATAAAAAGGGAGCTTTCTTATATGATATGGTCGTCAGCTCGAGTACTTTTTTCTTT
This sequence comes from Siderastrea siderea, assembly GCA_964030785.1. Classification (NCBI taxonomy): domain Eukaryota; kingdom Metazoa; phylum Cnidaria; class Anthozoa; order Scleractinia; family Rhizangiidae; genus Siderastrea; species Siderastrea siderea. The sequence continues at coordinate 33,888,743 of OZ034977.1, read as the reverse complement.
AGAAAGAAAGTTCAGAATCAAATAACTCAAGCGAAGTGTAAACGTGTGCTGATTTAAATCACCGAGAAAATAAGAATTTGACGTTTGTAACAGTGAAGAAAGTATTTTGATATAATAGCGTTTATAGTGATGTGATAATAGTACACACGTGCCTGGTGAAAGAGGTCGCAGCTGTCGTCCACACATGGCGTTTACTCATACTGCAAATTAACTATTGCGATACAAAACATATTCTGCATTCCCCAAACAATGAAAAGATAACTTGTTACGAACAATCCGTTCTTTTTGACTTTGTTCTCTAGAAGCCTTGGAAGTTTTTTAAGTTTAACTATGATCGAGTGAAAACTGAACAAGACGATGGTATTGTTTACGGATTTATGGCTCTCACGCTGAAGGTCGATTTTCACGCCTTGATGATCCACGATTTATCGACCGATTATTTATTCATTGTTATTGCAAGGAAGGAAAAAACCCAGATTTATATATAAGCTGTTATACTGCAACAGATTTAACCGGTTTTAAATCTCGTTCACTCACAGCTGGCGATGTATCCTCCGACTACTGAACTCGGGTCATCTTTTCGGCAGGGAGTGTTGAAATTAATTAACGACGGAGGCATTTGGTTCCGTATGTGGGAAGTGCCATTGGCTCGTGTTTTCTCAAATGTTCTAGAATTCACCTGTTTAAAAATGCCAGACGCCGGCTTGAAGTCAGACCACTGCTTACCAAAGCGTATAACTTGAGAGTTTGTGTGGACCTGAAATACAAAGTGAAATACCGTATTTTTTCAATTAAACCTGTACGCCTGGCCGGCCTCGAATAAACGCCGTGTCTGAAATAAACGCCGGGTGTAAGGGGTATAATCGAGAAAATGCGGTAAAAAAGAAATAAAAAGTTTGCAAAACCTTAATGAAAATCTATTCGTTATTATTAGGGGTTTGTTATAAACGAAACCCTTTTATATCGAATTTTTGGGAAATCGACCAAATCGTCCTTAAAGGAATTTGGCTAATAATAATTTTGCTTTAAAGGTGAACAGTATTACATTGTACCACTCGGGATTCGGTTTAATCGTGCAAAGACAATCCTGGTTTGAGCGACTAAATGACACTCCAAATAACATTGAAGCACATTGTATTGAAGGGATGTTTATCTTTGTTGATCAGTGTGTTGTGCATTCAACTTCATTTACCTCCAGGCAAGAGTCCACTACCTGTTGAGCCTCTGGCGTTGTAACTTTGGCGCGACTGAAAAATATCTTTCCTGGAATTCTTAATAAGGGGTTAATGATATCAAAGTTGTGCGAAAATTCGTCGTTCGTCTGGTTATGCATTCGGTAGTTCTTCTAGTGTAACGACGGGCGCAAGATGGATTTTCAGTGTAGAGACTGTAGACAAACTACTATCTGTAATGCAGCAAAGAACAGACAACTTTTAAAAAACGTCGTGGCCAGCCTAAGAACCTCTTGAGCGGGTTGGTTGAGACCAGACTAACACTGATGCCAAAATTAAACAATTTTTGCTTCTATTAGCTCAGGACTTATCTAAAAATTCAGTATTTTGGGGGGTCTTCAGCTAACCCCCCTTCCCCTCTCCACTACGTCTGTACCGGCCACTGAGGGAATCTATTGAAGACAACGGCATCTTTGAGAGATGACAATTTTCAAAGACATCAAAAATTAGTAATCAAACTGATTAAAACGAAAAATGGGATCGGTTATCACAAAATATACCTTGTAAAGATCTTTCAAGGTGAATATGTCACACTCCTTTGCTGGACTTACATCTCATTGCTTTTTCGAAGCTTAGCTGAAATTCTCGCTTGCATGATCCCCATACCAGAAAAATGACTTGGGCCTTAATGGTTTACGTAAAAGTTAGTCACCTAGGAGGTTTGGGAGTGTGTCCCCCCAAGCCAAAAAAGAAACTGACGGAATCTTCTGAAACAGATGGAGAGAAAAGAAGACGTTATAAGAACTTGCACTTTATATCTGTACATTGCTAAGAAAGACCTGTCAGTATCCAGAATCAAGCCTACTTTGGGAATCAGTCTCAACTATCGATTAAACTCAGACTACACATCGACATGAATAGAAAATTAGAATTGTTAAAATGACGTATTGGCTGGATAAGGTGAAGATTTTTCTCTTAGTGTTTTACAGGTATTATTAACCGACGCAGTCGGATTATGTAGGGAGAGAAAGCGGAAAATTGGTAGGGCACGTTGGGCAGGTCGGTTCTCAGAGTAGGCCTGGTACGAGTGTCGGTGTCGGTGAAATTTCATTGTGTAAACCTCATAAGGTATCCGAGGGGCTCAGGCCGATGGGATCTAATGCTAACCTAGGGAAAGAATGTGTCGGCGTCGGGAAGACGTGGATGTCCCATTTCGACCCCAGAGCTCTTCTAGATTTTGTCTGCATGGCCAAAAAACAGCGACCGAAGACACTAGAGTCGAGAACGGTGGAGGTCAGAGACTGGGAACTAACTAAGGGAGGATTTAGGAGATAGTGGTATATTCACAACAGTATATAAATACATCGTTCACAACACTCGGTAACAGCATGTTCAGTTGTGGACAAATTTATATCGACATTTAACTTTTTAGTATAATTCAACAAAATTCAATATTCAAAGCGATAATAGAGATGAGCTGAGTCATCAGATTTTAAACATTACGTCATTCGGTAACGCAAAAGGCAAAATATTGTCACAGTTGTCGTCACGCCGGTTAGTACGTTGAGCCAGTTAGTACTTTGAGCCGGTTAATACGTTGTTCACGACTGCCACACTAGCAGGGGAGCCAGGCAGCACGGTTATGCAGCCCTCAGGACTATTTGTTCTTTTCATGGGACGTGCAGTTACGTACTTTTGCGGCAGTTTGCTGTTACGGACGCTTGAATGTAAACCAACACTTTGTCGGTTCTGCACGCATTGCGGGCCTATGTTATTCAATGAATCCATCCACCCGTCCCTCCGACCGTCCGTCCGTTTGTTCGTTCATTCATTCGTTCATTTCTTCATTCATGTATTTATGCTAGGTGCTTTGGAATTATGTGTCGGAATGGAGTTTACGTAATGCGTACCGCATTTAGGCGTGTTTTCCACGCTTATTGTTTGGGTTGTGTTTAAATAGGTTCATCACGTGTTGTGCTCTCACTTTAGGTCATTTCAGTGCCTTTAATCGACCGTCACTTAGTTTTTTGCTTGTTTATCATGTCTGATAAAAAAGGTGAGGAGGATCCAAAAGTTATTTCTGTTAAGTCTTTTGAAGACTTAAGGTCTTACTTTGATGAGAAGTTTTCGCATTTAAAGCGTGAGCTTTCGGACGATCAACTCAAATCGTCTTCATCCTTGGTTAAGAAAATTAAGTCCGAAACGAACTTAACATTCAAGTTTAGTGGCAACAAGAAGCAATTCGAGTTCAATACCGAGACTTTGGAGCACATCACCCAAAGTCTTTCTTTTGTCGATTCGCTTAAATCTCTCGTCGACCTTGAAAACTCCGAGAATCATCAAGTTTCAGCGTTGATTCTTAAACTCGACGATTCCCTCAACGCTGCTTCAAAGGCCATAAAGCGAAGAAACAAGCTCATCAGAATTGCTGACAAATCTGAAGCAGGTTGGGCCGCAGTTGACGAGTATCTTTCTGACGAAGTCGCTTCTGGTTCTGAAGACGAAAAGAAGATCCGTGCTGCTGAGCAGAGAGCGTTGAGAAAGAAGAAGAACGCCCGCATTGCGAAGGCGGGACAGAAGTTGAGTATTTTTATCTGTTACTTTCATTCGTTTCCTTTGCCCGTTCTTTATTTTCTTTAGCGTTTAGCAGGTCGTATTAAGGCACTGCTCGACCTATTCCTCCAATACAATAAATTCATTTATTGTTTATTTGCTTGCGTGTTTCATCATTACAGAGTTTAGAGCATAAATAAGTTATTTTCGGTACGCAGTTTAGAAAATAAATGTATTTATGTTCGGTGCTTTGGAATTATGTGTCGGAATGGAGGTTACGTAATGCGTACCGCATTTAGGCGTGTGTTTTACGCTTATTGTTTGGGTCGTGTTTAAATAGGTTCATCACGTGTTGTGCTCTCACTTTAGGTCATTTCAGTGCCTTTAATCGACCGTCACTTAGTTTTCTCTTTCTTCCATTTCTACAGGTCGTTCAGCGTCCGGGCACGTCATCTGGTTTTTCATCAGCTGTCTCCTCTATTACTCCAAGAAATTTTACTAATTTTCGTCCTCAAACGTCAAAGGGCGCCTTTGATAAAGGCCGTTATGACATCTGCTTCGCCTGCGGCAAGACCGGTCATTGGAGAGTCAATTGCCCCAACTCATACTTCTCTGCCCGATTAACCTACAAACAGCTCCAAAGCTTGCCAAGTAAAGACAGCGGCTCTTCTGGGCAGCAGTAATTCCATTTCTGACCAGAAAGTGGTCAAAGATACTCTTGAAGGTATTGCAGACGATGGTCCAGTTTTCGAGGAGTGTTTTGAATTTGAGAATTCTCCCAATAGTATTCAAACAGTTAAGGGTAGGCTCAGAGCTGAATTTAGTTTTTGGTCGCTTACTCTAGGTGCAAATGATTTCATTCTCCGGGTTATTGACAAGGGGAATACCATACCTTTTATTACAGTTCCTCAGAATGCATTTTTTGACAATAACCATTCAGCGTTTATGCACGCTGATTTTGTTTTAGAGGCTATTCAGGAGCTTCTTTTGTCGGGCTCAGTTGTTCAAGTATCTAGTCCTCCTCATGTTGTCAATCCTTTGTCTGTTTCCATACAGAGTTGCGGTAAGAAGAGGTTGATTTTAGACCTTAGGCATGTCAATAAACACATTTGGAAGGAGAAATTTAAGTTTGAGGATATTAGGAACGCTTGTGTTTATCTTCCCTTCGATCATTTCATGTTTAAATTTGATCTTAAATCTGGTTACCACCATATTGATATTTTGCAGGAGCATCAAACTTTTCTAGGGTTTTCTTGGGTTGTAAATGGTGTAAGGAAGTTTTTTGTGTTTACAGTTCTCCCTTTTGGGTTATCCTCAGCTCCGTATATTTTTACGAAGGTTGTTCATGTTCTTGTCAGATATTGGAGGAGTCATGCTGTGAGAATTACAGTTTACCTTGATGACGGGCTTGGTTCTGCCCGTGATTTCGCTCGCTGCGAAGCTGCTTCATTATTTGTTAAGACCGCTTCAGCTTTCTGGTTTCCTTCCCAATGACAGCAATTTGGCAGCCAACTTCTTGCTTAGTGTGGTTGGGTTATTCTATTGATTTGTCCATTCATACTATCTCCATCCCTTCAGAAAGAATTCTCAGTGTGGTACAGGTTATTGATTCAATTCGTTTTCAGTATCCTTCTAGCACTGCTAGAAAATTGGCCCAGTTTGTTGGTAAGATTATCTCAATGGGTTTCGTTTTTGGTAATATTACTCGTATCATGACAAGGTATTCTCATTTTGATATTTTAAGAAGTCCTACATGGGATGGCAAAATTTCCCTGTCGGGTTCCACTCTGAATGAATTTTGTTTTTGGAAAGACAATATTCCTTTCCTTAACAGTAGACGCCTGTTGTCTGTTCAATCTCATTATAACCGTGTATGTTATTCCGATGCGAGTTCTACGGGTTGTGGCAGTTACATATTAGAATTTCATAACACCATATCTCACAAGATGTGAAGTGTTGAAGAGGCTCAGAAGAGCTCCTCTTACAGGGAACTAAAGGCTATTTCCCTGGGTCTAGAATCTTTTTTGCTTTTAGTTAAAGGGCACACTATTAAGTGGTATACTGATAATCAGAGTGTTTCTAGAATTGTTGAAGTGGGAAGTATGAAGGAAGATTTGCAACGTTTAGCTTTGCACATTTTTAGTATGTGCTTGTTCAATTGCATCACATTGGAAGTTGAATGGATTCTGAGATCGACTCATGACAGAGCTGATTTTTTGAGTAGAGTTGTGGATTATGACGATTGGCGAGTCAAGAGGGACTATTTCCTTTTGGCCGAGGAGAAATGGAGTCCTCACTCTGTGGACCACTTTGCGAATCATGAAAATACTCAGTTGCCCCGTTTCAATAGCAGGTTTTGGTGCCCTGGAACAGAGGCGGTTGATACCTTTTCTGTTTCCTGGGCGGGAGAGAATAATTGGCTCGTTCCACCTATTTTTCTCATCCCCAGGGTCCTCAATCACATGGCTGCCCTCGGTGGTCGTGCTACACTTGTTGTTCCTGCTTGGCCTTCCGCTCCATTTTGGCCATTGATTTTTACAGACGAGGGTTTGTCCCCCATATTTTCTGATTTTTTCGAGATCCCCATGGGTAATAATGTTTTTGTTTTGGGTAATTATAAAAATGCCCTTTTTGGATCACATAATTTCCGTTCAGGGGTTCTGTTCTTGAGGTGCTTGCATAGCACTGGGGAGGTTTCTTTTCTCCCAGCTACTTCAATCACAGTTTCCTTGTATTTGCATCATTTACTTGAAAATTCATTAGGTAGCTCTACAATTTACAGCGCTTTTTACGCTATTAACTGGGTACATAAGTTAGCAGGTTTTGATAATCGCAATCCGTGCGACAAGTTTCTTGTCAAGTCTATTGTTGAGGCTTCCAGTCGCGTTCTTCGTAAACCTGTCAGGAAGGCGGAGCCCGTTATGCGCTGATCAATTCGAAACTTCAACATCCCCCCCCGGGCATACCCCGGGCATTTGACTGTGCATCGTGCCCGGGGAGGGGGGAATTTGAACGTTGCGTTTGAAGGGTGGGGAATTTGAACCGGATTTATCTCTTGTTCTGACGTAATACGCCCGTGAGTTTTTTTCAGTTTTTCCACAGTTTGACGGATTTACGAGATAGAATTTCTCCTTTGTTAGTGAATAACTCTTTCAAAAGGGTCTTTAAAAGAAGTTTGAAGGTGTCATTACGGCATATCTCTCTCTGAAAGGCGTATAAAGTGTTTGATTGAAGACGAAATTTGTCTTTGAGGAGAGGTAGTTCAGTACTATTGGTGGGGCATTTGAACGGCTATTTTGCCCCAAGGGGAGGGAATTTGAACAAGCCAATCTTCAAAAGTTCAAATGCCCGGGGGGTTGCCCGGGGGGGGATGTTGAACTTTCGAATTGATCGGCGCATTACCCCAGAGATCCTTGGCTTAATTTTCCAACAATATGGGGAAAGTAGTAACTTACTTGATATCAGGTTTGTCTGTATGTGTTTACTCGCATATGCTGGTTTTTTCCGCATTTCCGAGCTTTTAAGCATTAGGAGATCTAACATTGTAACTGAAGATCTTTATCATAAGATTTTTGTTGAAGTCAGCAAGACTGATAAGTACAGAGGGTTCCTGGGTTTATTTTGCTAAGACTGGTATTTGTACTTGTCCTTATGCTTACCTTATTAAGTACTTGGAAGCTGCCAGGATTCCTTCATTTTCTCAGAATTTCCTTTTCAGATCCTTACGGTACGACAAGAAATTGAAGGGCAATGTTTTGTCTTCCAAGCCCCTCACTGCTAGCAGAGCGGGAGAAATTCTTAAGGAGAAGTTGGAAACTATTGGACTAGACCCCTCTAAGTTTAGTAATCACAGCTTCAGGTCCGGAGGAGCTACTTCCGCTGCAAATCTGAATGTTCCAGATCGGCTTTTCAAAGTTCACGGAAGGTGGAAATCAGATTCAGCTAAAGACGGCTATGTTCGCGATAAAGTCGACTCGCGTCTTTATGTTCCTTTGCACATTGGAATTTAATTAATTCAGTTTTTGTAAGAGTCAGTTTAGACTCATTTTGTATTTTCCTACCATTTATACTTCTGTATCATGTGAGTTGTGTTTTGTAGAGGTCGTATTATGGCACTGCTCGACCTATTCCTCCAATACAATAAATTCATTTATTGTTTATTTGCTTGCGTGTTTCATCATTACAGAGTTTAGAGCATAAATAAGTTATTTTCGGTACGCAGTTAAGAAAATAAATTGGTTTTTGATCTATCAGAATGCGCATGCTACGTCAGTTATTTTATAAATATTGATATCGTTTTTGTGAATGCTTAATTAACCAAAATCATTGATCAAATAAGCTCAGCGATCGCCAATAAACAGCAAGAACACATGGTGAAACATTTCATTCGTAAAGTGTTGCATTTTATGGATCTAGAATTTTCCACACTTTCTCTAAGGACACTGGGTGGAAAATCGTCGACAATCAATAAATAGCCCATGACTTTTATGCCAATCTGATTTCCGCAACCGTAATCGACTTATTTTTATTAGTTACTTCATTTGAATTAATATTTGATATCATGGACTAAAAGCAGAGGTTAGGTGTACAGTTTTATTGGTGTTAAGGACATGTCTCTCTCCTAAAGATTTTTTTTGCAGTGGGAAATTTGACCGAAATTACTCACTTTATTAGCCAAACGAGGGGGTATTTCTAAGAAACTGTGATACTGCGTCGGTGGGGAAGTGAAACACAAAACTTTGGATTTATCAACTGAGTTGATAAAGTAAATTGGCCAATTTAAATGACGTTTCCAGCGTTAGCCCTTCATTCGCTCTGACGAAGGGCTAACGCTCGGTGGCAAATTTACCTTATCAACTCAGATGATAAATCTAGCCAAACACCCATGGAGGGAGTTTGCAGTTGAAGTCCATCTACGGTGACGTTTCTTTTAACTATAAATAGTTTCCTGAATCAGCAAATGTTGACAAATTGACTGCGCTTTCGAAGGATTAATGTTTCAGTTGTTTTCACTCACAGTGATAGTCTTCCTTTAATTTTCAGCGTCATAATTGAGCGAAACCGGAGGTCGTCAGAAACAATGTATTGCCTACCCCAGGGGGTACTGAATGTTTCGTTTCGTGGATATAAAGTCGTAAAAAGCCTTCATTTTGGCAAATGATAAGAGAGAACATGTTCCCGTTTGTGGTTTTCCTGAGCAATAAGCCTAAGATGTATGATGATCAATAATGACTGAATGTGAACGCATGAACTATTTTTCTTTCTGCTTTTTGTTTTTGTTTTCTTTTTGCCACAGAGAAAAACAGGGACTCAGTTTCGGTGTACCGTCAGGGCTGTTTGATATTTTCTAGGTATAGTTTTAGCCTAATACTAAGAGACTCTTTTGGGGTCTTTATGACTTTGGTTCATTCCATTGGCTAACACCTCCCCCGTCTTTATCATACCCGAGTAACCTCCTCCCCCCCCCCCCACACTTCTGGGCTGTTGACACGTACTATCGATGCAATCAAACACCTTTAGCATGACATGTTTAGATAACAGGAGGCTTATTCGTATGATTCTAAGAACATAAAGCACTTTCAAGTACAGGTGAAATTTACATTTGTTACTCAGATGAGAGACCTAAGTGGATGTCGTGATGCTATGCTTATGAAAATTGCCTAATGAATTAAAAGCATTATTTGGTATTGCCGGATGCACTTCATTTCGAGTTAGTGAAGCAGATTAATTCTTATTTAGGCTTTTTTCTTTCCGGATCGACAAGAACGAAGAAATAGAAAAGAAGAAGTAGCCACACTCAACGTCTTAAAGTGTCCCTTTAAATTGGACGGATTTTATTCTGCATGTAATGCTCTTTCTTCAGTACAGAAGTTCAGTTCATCGTTGGGCACAATAGCGACCAGGCAACAAGGTAGGCGACAGGTTCCACTGCACCTTCAGAAAACACCTTTAAGTATAGTGGTTATAAGCGTTGCTCTGTAATAAAACAAAGAAAAATAAACTTAAAGAGCGAGAAGTAGCTAATCTGTACAGTCTAAGCGATTTGTAATTACATCGACATACACAGGAAACGAAGAAAAATCACATAGTTTTCATCTTAGTTATTAATACTGGGTTTATTGCATGAAACTTTCCGATTTTAAACAACTGCGAGCAGCAAATATTCAAGCTTTAAAAAGTAGAAGCCCGAGGAAGAAGCTGCTTTTCTGAAACTTGAAAGCCTCAACTAGCAACTTACAACGCAATACCATGTTGGTGTCTGAAATATGCTTCATAAACGTGTTTTTACCTATGGCTGGGTTCTCAAGTAGGAAGAAATTGATATGCGGCGAACTGATCATCAACATCCTGATCCGGCTCCAGGAGAAGCCAAAAGTCTACGCTACTTTTCAACAATGGACTGAAAATATAAGGACGTGATTTTAAAACTAATCTGTGGTGTTCTGTCTGAGTTCTTGTGCTGTCAAGAAAACATCTGTCTACCGAATTCAAGCACGCCAGTGCAAAGGAAAGATAGTTTAGGGACGTAGCCTAAAACATTTAATAATGACTGACTCGTGTCTCTTAAAATCCTAAATAAATTCAACATAAAATGAAAGCAAACTCAACATTCACAAAATCCAGCGGACTTTCAGAGCATTGACTGCATATACTGATCTCGTCCAGGTCTAAAAAAAAATGCCCAGTATCGCGCGCGTACTATACATTAGAATAAAGGACCGGTCATTGTTTATTTCCTTGTGGGGACCGGAGGATTTTGGGGGCTTCACTCGATTTCACGTTTAACAAATGGGGGATCACTGAGCGAAACTATGACAGAAAGGGGGGGGGGGGTGTCAAATTTGAACCTTTCTGCTTTCATCTTTTAGCATGATGACGAGTTTCATGCCAGAAATTTATGCCATGATAACTTCAGCTTTAGAAATTTGGGTCATTCGTAGCGAGTATAAATTAATAAATTTCATAGCGCGTGGTAGGTTTAGATGCATTTCCAGCCAAATCAGAAACCCAAATATAAAAGAATTTCCCGGGGGAGCATGCCCCCAAACCAATTAAACGGTTCGATCCAGATCTTGTCTTCGCCCCTCTCTCTTGGCTACTACAGTACCCGGGCACGCTCCTGGCTTTCCGGGTTTAGCCCCCTACACCGCATTTTCCCGCAATTTCGCATCATAAGCATACTAGGCATACCCTTCATCTTTATTCAAGAACCGTAAAATCAGGTTCAAAAATGGTGCCACAAAAAAACAGCTTTTGGTCATTTCAATATCAAACATTTTGCCAGATATGAATTGTGCAATGTATTTGTGAGTTTTAGACTTGATTGAGTTGTTTTCAGTTTTCCATACGTTTGTGTTCTAATGTTCGTATATAACGTAGTATAAGAACCTACAAACAACGACCGAGGAAATGATTGGTGTATGAGGAGCAAAGAAGTTGGGGAGTGTGGTGTACAAGAAATCTTGGTGTCCATTTGGGGGGTCCATGAAAATATGACCATTGTTTGAGGGGGATCAGATATTTTAAGCTGGTTTCATAACAAAATCCTCCGACCCCCCCCCCCCCCCCCTTCCCCTCCAGGCTTACTTTCTTTCGTTTCCCCCTTTTTTTCTTTCTTTCTTTCTCTCTTTCTTTCTTTCTTAATGACTTTTTTGTGTCTATTTTTTTCTCTTTTTCTGTTTTTGTCTATGTTTGCTTGAAATTGAGTTTTTCATGTAACACAATTATTCGAGACGGGCTTGCTGCCAGGATATCGAATGATTACAACCAACTCGGCGCCTTCTTGCACTAGACTCTATATAGTGTCTCTTGCCGTAACTGCACCCTGAAACGCACAACTTTCATAGACTTATAAATTGCAAAATTAAAAAAAAAAAAAAAACCACGTCCAACATAAAGTGCACATACATGTAAATTACAAAATCAAAAGGACGTACCAACAACTAAATGCCATAACAGCACAGCACAACAACGTAATAAATAATTACCAGCTACAGCTCCTACTCGACATTTTCTAAAACCAATGTGCATTAAAAATGATCCAATGATTTTTAACAGCACTTTCTCACATTCAATAATCCAGGTTATCTCTCCAACGCTGAAATGCCTTTCAGGTTGGTTTTATTTTCTTAAGTTTACAACTGAAATTATATCTCTTGTCCAGTAAGACCATTGATAGAAGAAGACTAGATTTCCAAACATGGCATTCAAGTTTCGAAATCACAAAAACCGGCGCGATCGAAGTCAGCAAAACACTGAGCAAAAGTAGCAGACTTGTGGCAGTTCGCAAAGCTTCTATAAATTCACTGGATCTAAAAAGTGAAGAGTGGGTGTTTATAAGTTTCGTTTTGTAGAGAACAAGCTAAAACAGCAATTGTAAAAGAACTGAACAACTAAGCTTGAACTGAAATTTTCTCGTCTTGGCATCAGAAGTAACCTCAAAGTGCTTGTTTCAGGGTACTACGATATGAATAGAGGTTTACAGTGTGTCAGTTCAAGAACAGCAGATGTAGTTTTACCTGCTTACAACAAAATTAACTCAAAAGAATTAACAGCTTACACAAAATTATTACTGTATACTCTAAATATAATTAAAATGCTACGTTAAAGGACATGATGATCATGAGTAGAACATAATTAATAGATAATCTATAGCTTTGTCAATCTTCAATCTATGTCCATAATCTAAATAAATAAATAAATAAATACATAAATAAATAACTGCAAAAATGTCTTTTTACCTGTTTAATAGAAGTAACTCTCAGTGCTTGTAACTTTCTCCTCCGCAAGGGCCTCTATCCTACTTCTATTTTCTTTACTTATCGAGCGGAGTCAAGGAGAGGATCGGATCGGGCACCGGCGAGAGGAAAAATATAAGGTGCGCGGAGAACACCCGCGCGCCCCCATTTTTCCTTTTTCATTCCTCCCCGTTTTCTCCCCCTTTTCTCCCCGTTTCCGATTTTTCTCAACTAAAAGGAGCCTCTGCGGAGGAGAGAGTGCTTGTAATGTAACATATTTTTAAAATATGAGCTTACCCACAGTGAATTATAATAAATAATAATAATAATTAATCTTTAAAGAGGATACTTCCATCACGTTGAGTGGTTTTCAGGGAGGTCCTCTATAACAAAAGAATAAAATAAAACTAAACATTGTAATAGATACAAGCTAAAACTAAAAATATAAAAAGTACAAATATGGTAAAAATAGATCAAAGGTCCTTAAAATTCATTCGTGATTACCTGAAAGCGCCACTTGCTAATTAAATTTAATTAAAATTCAGCACATAGTTTTTGCATTTTACTGCTCAGGCACTCCTATCGTGTGCGGTTTCGTGACACTGCTCTTCTAAAGCACCACTTTGCTTTATAAGGTTTTGTAGTATTTTTCTTAAAAAATGGAACTTACTCAAGTGAACCTGAATGATTTATTTTGTTTTTCATTTTTCGTTTCTTTCTTGCTCGGGTTCAGACAAGTTTAGCTACGTTTTACTTTGCACATAATTGCTGTTAAGTTTCGAAGTGACCACGAAAGTCTTCACGGCCAATTCAATATGACGGCCAATTACCTTTTGCTTTAGAATAAACAACCGGTTACCTTTTCAGGTTAATTCAATAACTTTGTAGTATTCAAAATTAAAAGCTGTTTTACTTTTTTGGTTTCAGCCGTCACTGAGGTTAGAATCTGTGTTCAGTTAGAGACAAAAGTGGCTGGGTCAGGTAGCTAGGACCTAGCGGGTCTAAATTAAAGGACTCAACAGAAATTCAAACCTGAGTTTGTGAATTGTTTAAACGTGTTTTTTGGTGAAAACGTTAATCGGTCCCCATCTTGAAGTAAGCGTAAAGTCGCCTTAATTCAGAATGGCGGCCGATTCGAGAAGCCAGATTTAAACCAGATGCGGCCAATAGAAAAACATCAAAGTTTACGGTTAATAACTTAGGCGAACGGTAATTTAGAAAACGCGACGGTACTTTATCAGTCTCAGCAATAAGTTACAGCAAAAACTTGCGGACTTGCTGTTTTTAGATCTTTAAAAATCTTGTAAAAGATTCAAATCTTTTTAAATCTTTTAAAATATTTAAATCTTTTTAAAATCTTTTTAAATATTCTAAATCTTTTAAAAAAGACCAAAAAGAACATTTTTTAATACGAAAGAGCGATTGTAACCCGACGTGCAACAACCGAAAAATAATGTGGGTGATCTGGGAACAAACCTCATGCTATCCACATTGCTGCTTACAAAAATTTTTTTTATTCTGAGGGAGGAGAGGTTACAAAATTTTCCAAAGCGTCTGAACGATGTTTTCTGACAAATACATGTACAACTGCTAATAACATGCCTGTATCATTGTTCTGAACTGTAACAATTTCGGAAGTTGTCTTGCTGTATTTTGCAATGATGGCAAATTGTAGTAAACAAATTCGTCTCTTTTTGTGTCGGTACTTTATTCCTTTCAAGATTTTTTATATTAACAATAAGGCCTGGTTAAAATTCAAACATGCATTTTAAGAGCAGCTGATAGCCATCAAAACTCATATGCCGCTTCGCATCATTAAGTGCAAAAAAGTTTGGTTTCACGTTTTCCCAAGACGTAAGTTTAATTTATGGTCCCCCAGTTGAATACGTAAGAACTTTATTAGACAGATCTTCGCCTGCTTGAAAAGACCATAGCCTGCATAGCTAGCGATTCCATGGTTTTATTCGCCCAAATTTAGTACGAGAAAAGATCACTGAGATAGCCCTGATAAAATCCTGCCGTTACAGAGCACACACAGGTGACACAGCAACTGAGAAAAAAATCTGAAATATTCTTAATTTAAACACCTTACAAAACAATGGAGATTCCATGGTGAGATATCTTGTTTTTTCAATAGGTCATTAATATACAGCTCAGGGCATTAAGATCTGCTTTTAATTACATTTTTTTCTGCGTTCGTGTTTGTCACGAAGTGTCAGTCGGAGCATTTGTTGTTCCTGTAAGAAAGTCTATACCAGCCACCGAACAGCCACCGAACAGCCACCGTAAGTAGACTCTCTCATATAATCGGAGTTTAGTGACGTTTTCCTGTTTTACAGTACGTCTATAAAACAGAAAAATGTCGAAAAACTCATGGGCTTTTTAGAACTTAGTTGGATTTTAAAAGCACCCTTCGTTAGTTACAATAGCTTCCAATTAAGCTTCTAACGCATAATAAAATTTGACAATTTTATTTAAGTTGCTACCTTAGGTAAACAGTAAGGCTGTTGCTCTAAAATCGATGCTGGGGTAGAAATCGGCCAACCCGAATACTGTGAAAGTGACAGTCTGGAATACCTTGGCAAAACCTTCAACTTATGAAATCAGTGATGGTGTCCTGTCGATTTTCACTGTGTAAATGGGCGGTATTACCATCCTTTATAGAAAGAAACGCAAAAGAAACTCGCCTTAATTGGAAACGGAAACTTGTTTTAATTTATTTTATAAAAAAGGAACAAGTGGTCCTCCAACCTAGCAACAATTCTTAAAATCTTAATACCACCGTTCATCGGCTCCTCCATTTTGCAAGACACGAGACACACGTAATCTGTACCGGTTGGATAAATTTGTTTCGTTGATAGTACTAGAAATGAATTATTAAATATAATTACAACATTGACAACATAGGAGCATTTGCATCAGTTCGTGCATGAATATATGAATTTTTATTGATACAGGTTTTTATTTTACGCTGTTGCATCTTAGGACAGAAATGCACAGCACAAGCACATATTCATTAAATCTACCGAATGCTTTTCACTCATCCGGTAACAAAGGATGGTCAGCACTTTTATCGCAATTCATATCCTATCCTTCCTTTCATCGCAGCAGTTTCTGTTCTCTCAAACGTCTTTTCGTGTTTCTCTCTGCGGGGATACGCAAAAACTTTATCATCTGATTCTTTGAACGTACATGTTGAAAAACATTGATAACGGAGATTACATTTTTGAAGGACAATGTGCTCCTGTACCTACAGAAAGACCCATATATTTTTACTCACCTCAATCACCCTGTTTATTCAGGCGACATATAAGTGTCAAAATGAAAGTAAATATATATAAATCTACATTTCAATTGAAAGTGTGAAGAACTTCATTTCACAAGCGTTTCGAGCTTGGTACGTGTATTTTATCAGTACAGACCAAAAAAAAAGCATCGAGTCCATGCGTTATGAGTAGTTGTTGTTGCTATCGGTTTTCGTCTGAATGTTACCCAGGCATTCATGAAATCCAAGAGAAATTTAGTAGATAATGCTGCCCCAGAATGCAACCAGTTTGCTCTCCCCTCACGGACTCTCTCTCCTTCTTAGCCTCCCACGCAGTCGTTTTCAGGAGAGCCGTATTACCCTCCTCCCCACAAAGGGTAATACGACTCCCCTAAAAACGACTGCGTGGGAGGCCTTCTTGCCAGAAATAGGAATTTTACAATTGTCTGGAAATACCGTCAGCTCTTGAGACCTCAAACCAGCCGGCTGTTTTACATGCCAAGTCACGTGGTTCCCTCTGACCTCGCTGTGTGTTCAATGATGGTTGCTTTGCCTTCGTTTACTCGGGGTTTATCCTCGCTGAGAATTGATAAGGCAAACGGTTGTTAACAAGACCTCCTTTACCTGTGTTATAAAATAAATCTTAATTCAAACAAAAAAAAAACTACAACAAAAAACAGAAACAAAACAATACGTGCAGCCCATGGTCTGCTAAGACAGTTATTTGTCGACTTATCTTTTCATTGGGTACCCGAAAGATTTACGAAAACGTTCATCAGCAAACTGAGGCTCAAGCCAATTTTATCGATGGCAATTTGTCGACTAGGGCCTCTTCATACGAGCCCGGTTAACCAGGCTGGCTTTGTTTCCGAGATCTCGCCTCACCACTTTTTCCTTTGTTTAAAACTGTTTTAAATTTCAATCAGTGTGGTCATATGAGTAGGCGGGCTGGCCCGGTTACCGTGATATCGGTTTTTCCAACCGCGGGATATCGGTAACCGGACTGGATATCTTTCCCATATGAAAACTCCAGCTCGGTTACGGGTCGAATTTTTTTCAACTACAAATGCTTTGCAAAGTCGCTGACTAAACTGAACGTGGCCTCTCTCCTCAAACATTAATGCACAAATTTCTTTGATAAGCCAGTTGTTCGACTGTTTGCTTGAATAAAAATCATCTCGGTAACCGGGCTAAACTTTTTCATCTGAACAGAAGACAAAATTCGTCGCTCTAACTGGGCCTGCCGGTTACCGGGCTCATATGAAGCCGGGCCCTAATAATAAGTACGGCCCTAGTAATATGCGACTCCTAAGGAATACAAATATTTTCGAAAAACAAGCAAACAAGCCAAAAAACCAAAACAAAACCGTTGTGGGTTTTGGTTTTGATTATATTAACGACCGAAAGTCTGGCCAAACTTCTAGCTAGAACACGAACATCAATGAAGTCAAAATTTTGATATTTTACATGTAAAAAAAAAAATTTGATTTGCATTGTTTCAGGCTATTAAAGATGCTCGTCCGAGTTCGTTCTTCTAAGCAATTGATGCTTTCTGGGTCCGACCTTAACTTTTCTAGGACATCTCTTGCACTTTGCGCAAGCCTGATAGAAATTGCCTCAATACTAATGCTATTGAAAACTTAATTTCACACAAATCAAATAAGAAGGGATACTTGTTGTCTGCACTATATGGAACTGATGCGTGAAATTCCCAAAAATAAATGCGTGATCCGTGATTTAAAGAAAAACAGTCCACCCTGGTTATCGTTTGCCGGCGACCGTGTATAAGCTTGTATAAATAAATGTCATTGTTGTTGTTATTGTTATGGATCTTAAGAGATAACTGGCTTGGTACTGCGTACTTGCCATATTGGAATAAAAGAATGTCGGACGGCAATCTTTCTGACGAATGATCGCCTTCACCTTGGTGTTTGTAGGAAAGAAATTTTCAGTGTGAATGTTCAACAACATTCTTAATTGGACATATGATTTTGGCGAAGATCCGCCGCCTGATAAAATTGCTGTTACTTATTTTTAGCTCCAATCCAAATAAACATTTAAACCATTATGACCTTTTCTTTCAGCATCAAGTGTTTTCAGAGAAAGGTTAATTGGAGAAGGAAGCGCTACCGATTGCGTTTGTCAGTATCACTGTTAAATGCATATCGTATCACCCTTTTCAGTGTCTCCGTGCCGTGATGCTATATACATTGCCTGTATTAAATCAAAAACATTTCCTTGCTTGAGCACAGAGGAGCGATCTTCCTAAATTTGGGTAAGTTGATTTAAAAAGGTTTTTTAATCCATTTCAGGTGATTGTTATCCACTTCATGATCGTGTAATTCACGTGTATATGATAACACAAACACTTCTTTGCTCTGGCCAGCAGAGTACGCTAAGGTAGTAACATTTTAATTCTTTAGGTTTTTGTTATCAAGAGAGCTTTTTCTGTGCATTTTAAGTTAAATTTTAATTCGTTTGTCTTATACGATCTTTCCTTATGTTGTATTTTTGCTTTCAGAATTCGAAATATTTGAAAACCGTGTCTCGGGTTTTTGACAAGCGTGTTTTCCTCTTCAGTAACAAGCAGACAAAGTCAGGGAAAGGCCGAAAGCATCTAATGAGAAAAAGAATTAAAATTCACAGGCAAGGTTTTTGAGGAAAATAATCTGACAGCGCATCGATATTTTGTTACGCCAAAAAGATCTCTGGAAGATGCGATTACACGTAGGCAAGAGAAATGAACTTATCTTTGCCCTCTCGCGACATAGAATAATGAAGGTTGCTGTGAAAAAACATGCTGCAGATTAGTCCAGACAAGACAATCTGCTTGTAACGATAACAACTCTGTTATAACAGTTGGACTGGACTAATGGAACAAAACTTGGAATGGAAGTACTGTAGAAGCCACTGTTTCACGGTAGTGCGCATGCGTCGGTGTCGACCAAGTTTTTAAATTGTTCGGTTCCCAAATAAAATTGAATTGATCAGAAACTGATCTATGGAGAATACTGAGTGTCCGCTAAAGATCGGCGTTAGTCGTTGGCCATCTTACTGCGTAAGCAACGGAAAAACTTTAATAGAGAGGCTTCTTCAGATGCGTATACATCTGTTGACTGAATGATGATAACAGGAAACAAAGTTGCACATTTGTAACATTTTTAAACAATAATTTATGCTTCTTGATCGCTTCCCAAAAATTAATTAAGTGCATTGCCAAGGCTAAGCTCTGTTTGCTGGACCAAAGAGAACAAACTATGAGTTTGGCATAAATTGGCCACACTTGTGGCCGTTTATTTGATAACAACAAAACCAAATTACAGTAATTTTAGGAAATGATTAATTCTTTCCAGCAAAGGTGAGGGCAAACCCGCATGCCCAATCGGGTGTAACCCCCTTCATGCTGACCTCAAAAAATACTAAAAACGGGTGGGACTGGGTGGGGAAAGCTTTCTGTATTGGAGCTGGAGAAAAAGAGGCCTGCAACCTGGCCTGCCGTGATTTAAATAATTGATTTCCATAGGTCCCGTATGTAGCCAGACCCTGGCTATTCAAATATTAACTAGAGCTGCAATCAGCATAAAATCATTTATTCGCTGGGGAATAAATTTCCTTTATAGTGTTTATATATCATTGCACAAGAACAAAAGTAATGAACCAGCGCTCGAAATCTTTTTAAAATACAGTTGACTCCCCTATGCGACCACTCAAACTGTCAGCCTTAGTTGGTCGCGAAGTGAAGCGTGGTTATGCCTCGTTTTGGCCAACGACACAAGTACATACAACCAAAGAGAAGCCAAAAAATAAAAATCATCCATTTTATTCCTTGTGCTTAGACATCTGCGACGTATGTAACTTCGTGAAATGTATGAAGAACTGATTAACCTCTAAGTTGGTTTTGCTTATAGAGAAGAATATATTCAATTATTTTATGATTGACGTGGCCAAAATATCTGGCATAGAGAAAGAAGAGCTCTCTTGGCAGTAACCAAGTTTGAAAGAAAACGGGTCGAGCAGTTGCAGCATGTAGATAAGTTTGTACGGTTGGGTGGCAACCTGATGTGAACACGAAAGGAAAGATTTTCTTTGAGCCGGGACCTTAAGTGAGGGTTTCCATAAGTTCCGTTCAAATCTCTTCAAACTCTTTCAGTTGGCTGCCTTGGGTTTTGTTGGCACCAAGTGGACATTTCTATTTCTTTCATAAAAGAAAGATTTGATACACGTGTTTGCAACAGCTTATCTAAAACTTGCCAGAGCGTTATATGATCAGAGTTTCATAAAGAGATCCCACAGTAAATTGCTCCCAACAATCAAAGTCCAAGTGCGAGTTAAATGATCAGAGTTTTATAGATATAGTAAATTCCACCAATCAGAGCACGCGTTATATGATCAAAATGTAAAATCCTAAGCTGAGAAATGTGGTCACAAAATACTCAGATGTTTATTCACTAAATATTCAATGTTTGCCAAAGACGGGTACGCATGTGACGTCACAGATTCGGTTGTCGCATTGGCCTAAACGAATTTTTTTTACTGTTTCTCTAAGGCCCCCGCCAAATGGTTTAAATGTTTTCATTCAGCCCAGTTAGACATTGTTGAATTGGACAAGTGAACCGCTTTTGGGCAAACTATTGAATGACGCTCACTCAGGCTTGAGTAATAACGATTCTGAAGGAGTGAAGGATGACGATGAATACTCATGAGTGCTGCTGAACAAGGATTGATTGCCGTCAAACATTTGTACAAAAAAGTTGTATCCAACAATGTTAGGTGATGAAATATTCGTTCGACTTGGGTCAAACAAATCTGAAACAAAACGAAACAAAACAAACCAAGCAAATTGGCCGTATTTATCTTAGAAGAGGCATAATTTGTCTAAGACGCAGTATGTGTCCTCGGAAAATAAATACGACGACTCATAAAACTGACACTGAACGCATAAAAGTATCACGAGAGAGACTAAGTACAGCAACTTCGGCGCACATAGAATTGGCGGGGAAATATTTGAAAGAAAACTGACTTCAAAAATTGGTGAGCGTTTTCCAGCAGAGTATTTTTCAGGAAAGACAGCAAACTGTTTTTTTTTAAACAAACAGCTTTAGTAAAAAGGAAATGCAATGAAATAGTTTTTTTTCGCGAGGTTTGGACGTTGCTGTTACGTTTGTTTGGTTCATGGGTCTCGCGCTTTTTACGCATTATTCGTCCGGAGTCGAATTATGCGTCTATTTTATGCGTCGCTCCGGATGCGATAATGCATCTGACGCTTGTTTTTCCGTATTTATTTTGATGAACAATGCGTCTTAGATGCATTATTCATCATCACGTATCGTAGACTCGAATAATGAAGCCGGAGTATATCTGAGCAAATCAGTACTTTCACCGATTCAACTGGTTGAATTGAAATGATGGCCTGGGGGTTTTTTACTCCTCGTAAGCAAGATGCAGTTTCCATTTCTGACCTAACCTCCAAAACCAATACGCTGTTGCCTTAGCCCGCAGCTGCTCAAAAACCCATATCTTTGTGGTGGATATTTATACCTACAATGAGCTCATATATGGTGGAGCCCATCCGTGGGTTTTTGTCTCGCATTACCTGCAGTAGATAAATTTAGGATCCACCCAAAAGCATAGTTTAAAAAGTAATAATAAGTCTATAATAATCATCATCCTACGGCAGAATCAAATGGTTTGACCCGCAGTTCAAACTAAATGACGAGTTGAAAAACAAATAAAGGTTTTTCTTAAGAAGAGACCAGGACATTGAAGCCAAATAATGCCAAGTTTGACTCTTTCATAACATATTCAAGGAAGTCAAGGAATGATCGAGAATAATAACTATTGTTTCAAATGTTCATCATTGTCAACTTAATTTTCTTAGGGCTCCCGCTATCAAAACTCACTAAACCGTGATATTTGTATTTGCGGAAAGCGAAGAAGTTGCCAAAATGAAGTCAAGATACTGACCAATCCCTTAATCTTTCAGTACAAATTCAAATGCGCTGGCGTTTTCAATTATCCAATGCTACCGGTTCTCCCTTTATTATGTTTCCAAGTTAACACTGAAAGTTGTTGCGTGGTATGTATAAATTTGCCATTAACAGTTATATGTCGGCTGATGTAAGCGTTTTATTTCTTTTTGCTGTTCACAAAACGTTAAAGGACTCGAGTGTCTAAGACTGGCAAAAAGGGACGCCTTAGTACCCATTCACAACAAGCGGTCAGGTAAGTTCTGGTAACAAATTAAACTTGCAAACATTGTTTGTTTGAACAAGTTATAGCCGCTAGCTTTAAATGTTCAACGACCAAAAAAGACTGAACTCGCTTGCAAATGTTTGGTTCAAAAGGTAAAAAAAAAATAATAGTAATAGTAATAATAATAATTAAGCAAAGCAAGGTCGGGGGTATACAATCATTACAATTTAAATTGTGGTTGATTCTGCTGTAATATCTTTGACTCCAGTAGTTGCCTGAAGGCAAACGGCATTGATACCCCATTGACAAGTCGAGGTAAAGGATCGTCCGCCTGCTACGAACTTCAATTACGGCTTCGAGTCCAATGTAAAAGAAAGATGCGATCCGTGGAAAAGACATGTCAGTCAAGTTGTTCTTTAACTGCGCTTGTTCTTTAGAGAAATACTCTCAAAAAGGCCCCTTCCAGTGAAGTAAATCAGTGTAGAAAAATAAATATAATTAGCAGTATGAATTCATGCGTTAAATATAAAAAAGCAGTTCAGGTACACTAAATTTGCATAAGTATCGTATCTTCAGTTAAGATCTTTAAGCTTGATAACTTTTTTCTCATGCGGTAAAATTTCTTTCTCTGAGAAATGTCGTCCTGTTGTGACAACGTACGAGTTCAGTTGCTTCAGAGTATTTTTCTCTAGTTCCTCTACGCACTTCGCCTAAGGAATAAGATTTCCATACATGACTTTTTGCCGGTTCAGCGAAGTAAGATAGTATAGACACCCACAATGATTTGGCAAAAATTGTGTCTAATTCTTACGTGGTGAAATTTCGTTCAAGAAAACTGGTCTTCGACTCCTTTCATTCCAATTTCGTTTCCTATTTTCAGTTCGTTCGGGTAAGTTTATCAGCAAATTCAGCAAGTCGCTTCCAATCAGCTTGTAATTGCCTTGTGGATGTTTATGATCAAAACCCTTGCTGAATCGAGACTGGCTTTCAAGTGTAACATACATAACAGGAGCCACCTGTCGAGAGAGTATCTGATGAACATATCTCTAAAATACAATTGAGTTACAAAACCAACTTTTATTAGATATGTGGAATTCTAGAGCCGGGGTTGACATTATATTATATGGAGGAGTGTTAATTGTAAAGTCCTTAGGGTCGTCATCCTTGATCTATTCAGCGTCTACAACCAATGTCCCCAAAGACACCACAGCCAACGTCAAAAGCAGATTTTTCAAGTTTCTTTGGAAGAACAAAAGAGATAAAATTAAACGTGATGTCATCTACCACAATTTCGAAAAAGGTGGCCTTCGTATGGTAGATTTTGAAATAATGATTAAGACCTTAAGGCCTGGATACTAAGACTGCTAGAAAACTGCAAAAGAAATTGGAAAACTGTCCCTGACCACTTTTTTAAAAGATGTGGGGGTCTTAATTTTCTGCTACTGTGTAACTACCATACCAAATACTGTCAGGGCTTGCCAAAGTTCTATAAGGACATTCTCACCTTTTTCGATGAGCTTAAATCTCTTTATCGCTACGACTATGATAAAGAAACTTTCTTGTTCAACAATAGGTAAATTTTAGTGGATGGTAAACCAGTGTTTTTTAAGGAGTGGTTTTCAAAGGCGTTGTCTTGGTAAAGGATCTGTTAAATGAATTAGGGCAATATCTCTCTTTCCAGGAATTTATTTCTAAGTATCATTGTAAAACAAACTTTCTCCAGTATTTCCAAATTTTGAGCTCTATCCCGAACCATTTGTTAAATAAAGCGAGAGTCACAGAAAATATACCAGGGGCAAATTATAGTGAAGGTTCTACATTATTTCAACTAGATAGGGACACTGAAACAGACCTGGCGAAATTAAAATCAAAGGATTTCTTTCGCCTATTAAATAGCCAATTACATTGCTCATCTCCAACTGGCACAAAAAGAGTCACCCTGAGTCACATGTCCAACTTTTAAAGATTCTTGGAGTAAATTTTTTAAGGCTGTTCCAAAATTATCCAAACAAAATAAGCTAAGAGAATTTTAATTCAAGTTCCTCCAGGTATGGCATCAAAAATAATAGTGATTGCTCATACTGTGGAGACCTAGACTCCATAAAGCATACCTTCATTGACTGTCAGCTCACTAAGTCCTTTGTAAGTCAAGCCGTGGAGTGGTTTAATTTTTCTAATGGCACTCAATTTCACCCCGAGATCGAAGAAACTTTGCTTGGTCTACCAAAGCAATACTCTGCTGTGAGGGCTACGACAAAATTCAATTACACTCTCCTATTCATGCAGTATTACATCTACTCAAGCAAGCTAAATCATAGTTCCATTACTTTATCTGAATTTATTAATACTTATTAATACAACTTAAAGTATAAAATAGAGAAGTTCACTAATAAAATTAATGTTTTTATTTAACTGGTCAGGAAAGATTCAGTCCTTGTACATAGATACAGCCTGTCCAAAATTTTTTCTATAAATTGTTTTCCATTTTTTATCCTTTTTTTTTCTTTCTAAGCTGTTTTTTTTGTTATGTTAGTGTTAAGTAAACTTCTTTTCATGTTTATAGATCTAATTTGTCAATTTTCTGTCGTAGTGCTGTTTAGTTTTTTCTTTTTTTAGGCTTTTTTTGTTTGTTTTTGTAAAATTTTGTTATGTGTTCCAAAGCATTGTTAATTGGTAATTGTTTGCATTGTTAATAAAGGTTTTCTTGCTTAAAAAAACTTTTATTTCATTTCTCTTTAGTGTTTATGAAGAATTTTTGTGTACCATATTCGATGTATTAGCCCCTCTGTAACAGACGTAGGCAAAAAGTCGTGTCAAAAAAAAGGTAAATTTTGCCAAAACGTTTTCCAAATGCTGATCCGCATCTATAACAAACAGGCACTCTCAGATCGGCGCTACAGATTGTAATTTTACATAGCCAAATTTTGCCATGACAAAGCACAACGTTATACATTACTACACTAACCAGCATTTACAATATGTTTTTTCTCTGTTGTATTGGTTTAAGATGTAAATCCTCGGACCCAGTCCGGCGGTTCTTTAATTTTGCAATTTTTTACAATGGCGAAACTTGCGAAAATTAAATCCCGCAAAAAACGTAATAATGAGGCACTGCGTAAAATGCATCCTATATAGAGAGAAGTATTAGTGAACCAGTGCCGGGAGAAGACTGGGTGATCGTTTCTGCAAACACTAGCGAAACGTCCAAATGATGGGTGATGCTCCCTATACCCAGCCTAAGTTCCCTCTATACGAAGTCTGTATTGTTGTCGTTCTATTGTTGTCGTTCTATATAGTATTAATATCGTATTTCTTTTAGAGTATTTTTTACAGTGTCCCCAATTAGTGAATTACCTGCAATTTGCTAATGGATCGACACTTAACCCTTTCCTGTCAGCGTTTTTTCCTTAGAAAGACGCATTTTCTACCGCTAAAGCGGTTTTATAAGTGCTATGTTGCCAAATGCCACTAAACTTTGCTACAAAAGCGTTTTCTTACAATTGAGCTAAATTTTGAGCCAGCTTCTGTTGTAAATTGTTCAATATTTTGCTTTCACGCATGCGCATAAGCCAAAATTTGGACTTTTTTTGCGGATTAATTTCCCATTTTTTCTCGCTTCTTTTGCTTTCCTTTTTCTCTCCCTTTCTTTTCTCTTTATCTTCTACCCTTTATCCCCTTTCTATCCACTGGAAAAGTTTTGGCTTCAGCCCTTCTTAAAACCTGGAAATGGAACATTGATCAACTAGGTGACTTGGCCTATTTTACCACCAACTTTGCACCCAAAATTGGACACGTTTTTACTGGTATAGCTCTGCCAGAATTTGGTCGATATTCAAAATGGACACACGTATGGATGGATCTGTCCTTGCTGTGTTAGCTGCTTATCAAAACAATCTGGTGACGTCATAAATGATGACGTTACAAGTGGCTCAATGGTTCCAGTCTTCAACGTCGGGAAAATACAACTCCTGACAGGAAAGAGTTAAATAAAGTTTATGATGATCATGATTGTGCTCCTTGTGACGTAACTCTGGACCTGTCATGTGGCGCACTACCCCAGAGAAAGAACAAAGACACCTCTTGACTCCATTAATAGCATAGCATAGCTCCTTCCTTCCTTCCTCATATCACACACAACGCATAATAAGTAAGTAATTACCTTGATTCGCTCATACAAAAGACTAAGGCTCAAAACGTCAGCTTTTGAAACTCGTTACGGTTATCAGATATGAGGTCCACTTTTACCCCGAACTGCTCAGTCTTGCGTGGCTGCAGACTGCTTGTACGTCAAAACGCTTTATCCCCTCTTTTATTTTCTCAGTTTTTTAAATCACGTCTCATTTCATGAAAAAGTTCAACCACGCTTTCCCCTTAAGGGACAACTTTGCCTTATTCCGAGAGGATGACTTACAACTGTGTTTTGTCATTTTGCAGGAAATCTACCAGACTTGTCCCTAACTTTAGTAGCACCAACAGCGGCAGCATTTCAAGATGCCGAACCACGCTGACTTCAAAACGAACGTTTCCACTTCTTCAAATATAAATGTCACGGCTACACCAGTTGCTCAACCCGAAAGCTCGCAACAGACAAAACCAGATTTCCAAGTCATTGGTGAGGTGCTTCCCATTGCCCTTATCATTGTCCTGGTAAACAGTCTTGTGTTTGACCTGTTTTTCAAACGTAAAAGGCTTCGTAGCCCAACTAACTGTCTTCTTCTGAGCCTGGCTCTGTGCGACTTCGTGACTGGGTTTATCAGCATCCCACTGTTCATAGTTGTTGTGGTGCGAGTCATTAAACCACCTGCTTCAGCCCATTTTGGAGTTTTTGTGGTCATCTTCAACAATCTCACGGCCATATCAGCTGCGTACCACATTCTCGCCATCACGCTTGAGCGGTATTTTTCCATCACTAAACCTTTTGTCTATCGCCAGTTGACCAAGAAATCTATGTTGAAAGTCGCACTGTTCGTTTGGTTTGTCTCTACTATCATTGCTTTTATGCCGTATGCTTGGTTTTCAAAGAAGCTAACAGATCCCGTCAGCTACAGCAAGACTCAATTTGGCTACGTCGTGTTTTGTTTGACCTTTGTGTTTTTAGTTCCTTGCATCTTGATCGTGGTTTCTCAAGTCTTCATGTTTAAAACCATCGCTAGACGCGGTGGGCGCAGTTTAACTTGTAGAGAGGGCTCCCAGCAGAAAGCGAGAAACGACAAGAAGTGCCTCATAATATTCGCCTTGATGGCAATCATATACTTGGCCTGTTGGCTGCCGTGGTTTATCTTATCTCTCTATTTTTCTCTTTGGTTTCCACTTGGCCAAGAAAGCTTGGAAATTTTGTCTAACTTGGCTCAGGTGTTCGGTATTTTTCGATTTGTAACTTCTGTAGTTAATCCGGTACTCTACACGTTTTTCAAAAGAGACTTTCTGGATGCGTTCAAGCTGCTTATCTTGAAGAAAAGGCCGCCCAAAAGAAACCTTACATCAGCATATCAAAAGAAAACCTTGATTTATTCGCCGGCAGCTTGTAATGGGAATACGGAGGAGTGCGAATACGTTAGTGTCTTGTAAACATTAACGTAACGAAACTAATCTGGTTTTGTTATCCTGAACATTTGATAGTGGAGAAGAAACATTCCACGGTTTTGTAAGTTTGATTTTGAACGTTGTACTTACCCCATGTCACGCCCATTCCAGATAGTCACTTCATGATCACGATATTCCTATACCATGCTAAGGACAAATTCCTTCATCTGAAGCAGGTTTTATATTGTGCCTTTGGATTCACACTATCGCAAGGTGTGCCAAACTGAGTACAAATCTGTTTCAATTTGCAGTCGTATTTATGTATTACGTTTTATTTTGTCAATTAATTCTGTGACTGTTTATTAATTTGGTACGTATAGCTAAAACGCTCCAAATAAAGAGAATAAACATACTCCGCACAACGAAAAGTTTTAGAGAAACGAAAGTCGCAAAAATCGTTATAAGGATTTGTGTGCGTGAAGATATTATAGGCAAAGCTTTAACGTTTTTAAGTAAATACCTTGAAGGGCTTATGGAGAAGTCCGAACAGTGTTTTCTAATATAAGCAAATTGTCTCCAGTCCTTGCAAATAAAATCTTTGACATGACGATCTCCCCAATTTTAACATATAACAGCGAAATCTGGGGTGTATATGTAAAACCTGATTTTAAGTCTTGGGACAGTTCGCAGATTGAAAAAACTCATCTTCAGTTCTGCAAACGTTATCTAGAAGTACGTAATAAAGCATCAAATATGGCATGTAGAGCTGAACTTGGAAGATTTCCTCTTAATATAGCTATTAATCAGAAAATAATTAATTACTTTTTATATCTTCATAATAAGGGGAATGACTCTTTTGTTAAACAGATCTTTTTAATGTCGGCAGATCTTTATTCCTCTGGTAAAAGTAGTTTCTACTCTAGTGTTATGAGGGTGTCTGAATACTATAATTTGTCTGATTTTGACCACAATGTATTAAATAAATCTAAGATCAAACACTATATAAGCCTAATGCAACACAAATATATTCTACACTGGCAACATACTATTCAACACTCAACGAAACTAGATTTTTATAACACTTTTAAAAGCGAATACACACCTTCTTGTTATCTAGAACTTAAAAGCAAGTTAAATGAAAGGAAAGAATTAGTGAAATTCAGAATAGGTAACCACAAACTAATGATTGAAACTGGTAGATATAGTAAAATCCCGAGAGTTAATAGACTTTGCCCTACTTGCTGATCTAATCAAATTGAGGATGAAATTCACTTACTTTTTCACTGTCCTAAATACTTAATTTTTAGAGACAGGTTTTACAGAAAACTAGAGTATCACCTACCATATTTAAACGATTGTCTATATTGGAAGCTACCAAAGAATTAATGAATTCTGATAATTATTTTGTAAACATTCAATTGCTGAGATTCATTCTATCATGCTTGAATTTACGCAATAATTTGTTATCAATTCAGACTGATGTATTTTAATTCTTATCTCCTTATATAATTATTACATTATAAGTTCTTTTTGTTGAGTTGTATGCTTTTGCAATACTGTACAATGTAATAACTTATAGTCATGCAAATAAGGCTATTGTTGTCAGTGTACGTCTTGACTTTAAAGTGTTGTTCCTGGACCATCAAAGAAGGAATCAGAGAAAAAGGCTAGAATATCGACTACTTCGTCATATTGTCTAGGTATTTAATGTGTCAGTTGATTGGGGATGCCTTCATTGATTATTACACAGGTACCACAGCAATTACAAGTTCATTAGGAAAAAACATGATAGAGCTATGGATAAGGCCCCGCTCACACACAGTGCCTCTGCACGGTGCTCTGGCACGGGCATTAATGTGAACTGCACAACGTTTTGTCTGAACACTACCTCCCCAATAACAGTTACTTGGTCACTGTAATACTTTGTTATAGTCATGCAAATAAAGTTTGTTGTTGTTGTTGTTGGTCACCGTTTGATTGCCTCAGCCTGGGATCCAAGACTTCAAAAAGGGCAAATTGGAATACAAAGGAAACCGCTGCTCTTCTCAAGGCCTAAAAATTCGTACCCAGCACGAGCACCTTTTGAACAGGTCTGGTTCAAAATTGAAGGGAAAAACTACTTACGTGCTGCAGGGCTATGGGCGCCTTCTTGCTGTTGGTAAAAGTTTTCGGAAGCGAAAATGGCATTAATCTGCTTGAAGAGACCGCATCAGTTTAAAAAAGGGAATTTATTACAAAATAATATTGGCACTAATTCGTTTAACATGTAGAAGCATATATTAAGTAAATATAGTACCTCCAACATTTGAATATCCTATTAAAAAGAGAAACAGCAATGTTAAAGTAGGATGAACAGCAAATACTTTTATGTGATCTACCGGTCACCAAATTCGACTAAACATTTACAAGACTTTTTTAGGTTCAAATTTATTTTAAAATTGCGAAGACACACTGCCAGTCAGCTTTAAGAATCCATCACACTGCAAAGTAGAGCATCTATGTGGCTGTCCCCCTTCACTTTTCTGTCGCAGTACTTACAATACTCTAAGAACAAGTCTCTAGAGGAAGTCGAATTCACTAAATCTTGATCTCGCTTTCCTTCAAGTACTACTTTCATAAATTTCGAAATTTGTGGAAATAGTTTGGGACAGTTCCGGGCAGGAAAGGCGTTTGGTGAGAAATCCATCAGGCTACGAGATAGTGTGAAAGATGCCATGCAGAGGATATTTTGAACAAAACAAATTTTACAGTCCTGCTGTGAGGAAAAAGATGAGAGCCTTCGTTTCATTTTTCCAAGCAGTGAAAGTCTTTGACTCCCGCTCAACTCGTGTCTTTGAATGCTACATAGTTTTAACGTGCACAAGAACCAAAGTTATTTACCGTGAGAGGAGAGGCTCGGTACAGATAACCAAGTTGTTATGTTAGCGTTGGTCAACCATAGCATTGCAGCCCCACGGTAACTAGAGGGAAACCTGACATAATGTCCGGGGAATTTCCCGTAACTATATGAATCCACGTTTCCTTGCTTTCAAAATAGCTTTAAAAAACCTGTCGAGAAATATTGGAGAAAATAATGTATCTATATGTCTTAGATAAGAGATTAGCCCGGCAGGTGATCAAAGCAACATAATAGATTGCAATTATGCAGGATTCCATTCCTGCTGTGACAAAACCTCCTCCAACCCCCTGGGCAACCCAGGGACAAAGGCGTCCTTATGGCCAAAGAGGAGGGAAGTTTAAAAGTAGTACGGTCCCTGGGGGTAGGAGGGTGGAGATAGTCAAAGTATCTATTCGCGCAAAGGCGTCTGAAAACAAACAAAAAATGGCGTCAAATCAAACATGCATTTCAATTCGAATACAATTTAACCATTCAAGACCTTTCAACTGGAATCTCATTGAATAGCGGCCACACTGGTTTCGTACGTTTCACGGAAGCAAAAGTGCCCCAGTTTTTGTATTGAAGATTAGAACTGGCAAATGATAGTTTCTCCGATTACTATATTTAATAGTTACCACGCGATGATAACATAAATAAAAACGATTGTTCCCGTTAAAACATGAATGTAAAATCGTTTCCAGTTAAACAAGAACGTTCATGAGGAGAGAGCTGGAGAGAACGTGAGAAATGGTTATTAAAGAAAACAAACCTCAGGAGCTCTAACTAACGAACTGCATATTATTTTTAATTCAGACGCGCCAATCTTGTAAAGCTTCCGTCTTCTTGTAAACGAAGTGATTTGTTCGAAGTGATTTTTTCTCCCGTGACGGGAATTGTCCCTTTCTGTTTGCCCGGTTGTGGGGAATGAAGAAGGCAATAAAAAATTTAAATGAATAAGGGAAAGAAAATTTGTGAATTCCCGGGAGGGATGGTACATCAGAAATTGAACATACATAACGACAAAAGAAAGAGCCTTTATTGGTTTTTTTGTCCAGCGTGAGTTTAACTCTTCGAGAAATTCACGAAGAAAGCTAGATCATTCTCAAGCAACCATGACGCGAGTTATTAGGGGTGTTAAAGTAGTTAAGCGTGGTGTACAGTATAAGACCCAGACATATTTTTCGGTCCGAACGAACTGTAAGGACCGTCAAAACTTTCTACCCTCTGAGAAAGAAAAGTGAACTATTCTATGTCCTCTTAAAGATGCACTTCACAGAGTGTCATCTGTTTTCCACGGACCGTATGTGAGGCTTACGCACCGAACGAGCTGTACGTCCTGTCAAAACGTTTTATTGATCTCTCTGAGAAGAAAAGTTAACTATTTTAAGTCCCCTTAATGAGATGGACTTCACGGAGTATCATCTCTTTTCCACGGACTGTGTGTGAGGTTTACAACCCGAACGAGCTGAACGGACCGGCAAAAAGTTTCACCCCTCTAAGAAGGAGGGAGAAATAATCTAAGTCCCTTTTAATTAATGGTAGCCACTTTATGAACCGTGTCTGTGTTGTAATGTGATATAATATGTGCTGCGTATTTAGTTCACAAGAAATTCTGAACAATTTACAGGCGGCCGATAGTCTCTCATCTTCCCCCCCCCCTCCCCCTTTTCCTAAGGAAAAAAGTAAAAAAAGAAAAAAAACTTTAGGAGTTCTTGGTTTCCGGTAACCTGTTATGGACAATTTGCTCTTCCGGTGTAAGGAATTAAATGTATGTAAACGTATTACCAGTGACAAATGACTATTCACGAGGAGAATGTCCGGTTTTTGACAGATTGGTTTTGAAAACTGATAAAATCAATAGCAACTGGAGAACTTTGTTTTGTTGACGTTCGCCTTTGTAATCGGTGACCTTTGTACGAGTTTAAGCGAGAAGCCTTTCAGAGAGAGAGAAAACCCTGTACCTTTACCTGGAGAAATAAACTGTTCTTAAAGAGCCAGTGTCACCCAAAGTGCTTTGCGGGCCAGGTACATTTTTCATATATGAAAAAACCGCCATTTTCTTGATTGTTGGTTAAGTCTAATTTGTATCTTCTTCCATCGCTGCCGTTAGCGACTCGCCTAAAGCACTAGTGTCGTCGTATCGATTTCGTTGTATATTTCCGAATTCTGAAGTGTATTTCGCCGTGGAGAAGGAGATCTTTAAATTGGATGCTTCGTAGAGTTCAGGAAAGCTGAGGCGAATGCCGCATCTTTCGGGCTCTGCCAAAGTTGTGAGGCTGAAGGAGTCCGTGTATCAGTAGCGGAGGGAAAGGAAAACATTTACGGGTTTCAGCAATAGCACTGACACTGCGTTTGCCGAAATAGTGCTACATTCGTTGCCGGATGAAAACAGAAGGAACGTTAATTTACCACAAAATAACAGTAGCTACGGTCCTGCTCCAAAATAGTGCTTGTGGTCATGAGCTTGTGCTGTTTTGCGAAATTATTGCTTGTGTGGCTATTTTGGTTTTTGCGTCCATCGACATTGGTCGATGCGATCGATGGCGCGATCAATTGATCGGACTGTAAAAGTCAGATCTTGAGTAGTCAGATCCGAGTGACATCTAGCGATGAAGACCTCAATATTCTTATTACTTGTTTTTGTCTTATTTTTATATCGAGTGGAAGTGGCTGCTCTGGTTTTACGTCCATCGAGATCGATCGATCGATCAATCGATCGGTTGCTGTAATAGCTCTATACGCGTTGACTACAAAGTCAGATCTAGAGTTGTTTTCTCCAGTAGCATCTAGCGAAGAAGATATTTCTATTTTCAGAGGCTACTACTGTACATACCAGGCCAGTGCGGCACGGTATAATTTGCGAAAAGTCCAGCAAACGCACCATCCAAACGCTAAAAGCTGTTTCAAAACAAAAACACAAGCGCGCAAAGTACTTTGGGTGACACTGGCTCTTTAAGCCGTGATATCGTGAAGTACGGCCCCTAGGCATTCATGACAAATGTTTCAGCCTTGAGGCGAGGGCTACATTTGGATCCTAACGACACGAGTGCAGGCTACTCTTGCAACATGTTGTGAAACTATCGAGAAAGATATTTGACGGCATCCCCCTTCTCCCACTAAGGAGACAACATGTAAACCTGTGTGCGGAAAACCGTGAAAGTGTGATGTAATATTTTGGCTATGTTATAACTCTGGCACCCCTTGGCTTGTGATGAACTGTGAGCTGCATGCTTATGGACGTCCGCTATGGCGTATTCCTTTTAAAAACACGATTTAACACGTCTGCAGCAATTCTAATGTAGTTCGTCAATACATTCCCTGAAGTTTTCTGCGATCATAGATGGAAAATTCAACCTCAAAAATCTTCAGAAAAGGTCATGTGCTTGTTTATTCACGAGGAGAGTGTCCGGTATTTGAGAGATTGGTTTTCAAAACTGATGAAATGGAATGCGTTTTAAGAGGGTAGTAAAAATTTATCTGTTTACGTCATTATAACAGCAAGGCCATTGTTCAGAGGCCGCGCGACCCCAAGAGGACTAAGTGAACTGAAGGGACGACGACAACGAAAATAAAAAACAAAAAAACGTCCATTTTATGAGTCGGCGACGTGCGCATGCGCACGACGGTCGCCCAATTAGGTTCGTTTTATTACCTATTGTTAAGTGTTTCCCAGTGGCCTAGCTGGAATAGAATTAATATTCTGATAAGTTTAAAAGTTAGCGTCAGTTCTCATCTTGGTTGTACATTAAAGAAGTACAGTTTTAAATCTCTTCGTGTCGTTCTCTTCGCTGTTATGACATGGTCGTCGACAAGGTAAACCGTCTACAATGCCTGGAACCGGATCAGAAACAGAGGAAACTGCCGCTCCATCGCAATCAGAATCGCAGTCGAGCGCCACTCCATTGCAAGCTAAATCACAGTCAAGTGCTACTATGCTCCACCAAATACTCCCGCCACAACCGCTCGACCTCAAATGCAGTTTATTATTTCTATGCTGGAGCAAGAAAGTTCCCAGTACCAATTCGCCATATTCAAGCACTCGATTGGTAATGACGGTTCTGAAGGTCATCAAAACTTTCAGCTATGCTGACGGAGAGGACTCCAACAACTAGCGCGTAGTTATGAATAAAATGGAGAAATTTTGCATCGGAGAAGTCAACGAAATCTATGAAAGATATTGTTCCAACAAATGGGACAAGCATCCGACTGAGTCAGTTGATCGTCGCCGAATTGAAAACGCTTGCCAAGACTTGTAATTTCTGCGATTGTCTCCGTGATAGTCTCATCCGTGATCGTAATGTCCTTGGAATTAAAAATGAGCAAACAACCAAGAAACTCCTTAGGATGAGAGATCTCACTTTTAATCGTTGCATAGATGTTCGCCACAGTGAAGAGGTTGCTGAAATGCAGATGAGGTCGTTATCAAATCCTGTGGACAACATTAATCAATTGAAGTCCAAGACAAAGAAACCTCAAACCTTGCGAGGAAAATTGACTTCGCGAGCCGGAAAGAAAATTTCCTGCAAGTTCTGCGGTTTTGAACATGTTCTGGATAGGAAGAAGTGCCCTGCGTGGGGTAAGGCTTGCAAACGATGTAAAGGGAAGAACCATTTTGCTAAGAAGTGCTAAGAAAGCTTCTGTTTACAGCATCGAGAGCGAAGAACTTGAAAAGATTAACGTTGTGAGGGTTCAAACTATGAAAGACAAAGCTGTGTTTGCCAAGATGCTGGTCAGGCAAGAACAGATCAAGTTTCAAGTAGACTGTGGAGCATGTGCGAACATTTTACCCCTCAAGTGCGCAGAAGGTGAAGAGCTCACCCCGTGTTCAGAAACATTGGTGATGTGGAATGGCACCTAGATGAAACCTGGTGCGCTTCCTGTGGTGAACTCCAAGAATGACGAGCGGTACTAGGTTAGATTTTTTGGTCGTTAAAGAGGATCTCACTCCTTTGCTTGGTCTGAATGCAACGGAGACGATGAAGCTGTTAACTGTCCACAAGGAGAACTTTGTGAATGTCATGGAGAACGCGAATGACGACCTGACAGTCAAGTATGCAGATGTTTTCAACAAAACCCTGGGAACACTTCCTGGAAAAGTGAATCTTCAAGTGGATCCTGATTGTAAACCTGATATTCTTCCAACAAGAAAGGTACCCGTGTCCGTGAGAGAGAAGTTCAAGGAAGAACTTAAACGGCTGGAAAATCTCAAAGTTATCACTCTTGTGGATGAACCGACTTAGCGGGTCAGTCAGATTGTTGTTGTTATGAATAACTCTGGTCAGCTGCGTATTTGCATTGCTCCAAGGCCTCTTAATGCTGCTTTGAAGAGGGAGCGTTACCAGATACCTGTTATCGATGATTTGCTGCCTAATTTGACAGACGCTCGTGTGTTTACAAAAGTCTTTTTGGCGTCAGCATTCTGGCACCTGGAACTGGATCACGAGTCAAGCATGCTTACAAACTTCGCTACCCCATATGGTAGATATCGCTACCCTTTGGTCTCAGTGTTTCGAGTGAAATATTTCGGAAGCATCTCCACCAAGCGTTGGAAGGTCTCCCTGGTGTGAAGTGCATTGCAGATGATGTTCTTATTCACTGTACAAGCGATGCTAACCATGACAGCAACTTGGAGGGTTTCAAGCGCAGATGTCAACAGAAAGGTATCAACCTAAACGGCGAGAAGTTGGAGTAGAAATGCAAAGAGTTTCCGTTTCATGGGCTTCTACTAACCACTGAAGGGCTAAAACCCGACCCAGAAAAGGTTAGCGGAGCAATCACAGAGATGCCACGTCCAGAGAACAAAGACGACCTCTTACTTCTAAATGGCATGGTACTTATCTTAGCCGTTTTCTCCCCATTTGCCTGATGTAATGAAGCCTCTCCGGGAGCTCACACACAAGGAGGTGGAATAGTGTTGGGATGACGCTGTGAAGGAAAGTGCTGTGAAGGAGGCAAAGAAGATCTTTGCAAAGTGCAAGAGATCTGGTTCTGACACTTTCCCGGCTCTTCTGGACCACAGAAAAGAAACACGCCATCCACCGGTATCCAAATAAGCCCTGCTCAGCGTCTTCTGAACAGGAGGACAAGACGTCTTCTCCCAATGACGGGCGGTCTACTGAAACCAAGTGTTGCTGATGAAGAACTGACACGCACGAAGCTTCGCCTGCGACAACAACAGAAAGCCTGGTATTACAATAGAAACGCGCAGGACTTAACACCTTCAGTTTCTCCATCTTACTGTTTG
Source organism: Siderastrea siderea (assembly GCA_964030785.1). NCBI lineage: Eukaryota > Metazoa > Cnidaria > Anthozoa > Scleractinia > Rhizangiidae > Siderastrea > Siderastrea siderea. The sequence goes on along the minus strand of OZ034977.1, from coordinate 33,852,178 downwards.
TAATTTCACTTTTTCCTAGCAACGTCCTATCCGCAGAAGCTTTCTTCTCAATTAATTTATAGCTGCTTAAAGAATTTGTTGTATGAGATCTCGAGATCTTGTTTTTTCACTGAAGAAAGTTATTGAAGAAATTTTTACCGCTCAAAATAAAGCAGTCTTATACTGGTGTTACACTAGGTGATTCTTTTTGCAACTTGGCTCGAGACAAGTCGCACGTTGCAGGACAGGTTGCCTGATGGGTGTTACACTGCGCGACGTTTCTTGCAACTTGTCTCTCTCCGGAAGATGGCGAACAGCGAAGAGGACTTGCCCGATTTCTTTATTAGCTGATGTCATAAAACGTGGCCACTCAAGTTGCAGGATTGCTTGCAGAAATTAGTTTCACCTTTGCGTAGAATCGTCTTCTACTTCCCCCAATGATTGCGGCAATAAAATATTGTGAGACGTATTTGTTGCAGGGCATGTTATATTTTTTATTTCAATTATTCGTGCAACTAGTGTCGCAGCAATATTGCCAGATAGGTTGCAAAAACGTTTTCTGGTGTAACAGTACCCTTAATCTTAGACGGTGCGAGGTCACTTGTCTGTCACTGCCTTCTTCCCCTGTCTGATACACTTCGTTTCAGATATTGCTCTTGACGTCTCTGTGTCCACTTTATGTCAGAATCCAATTACATCGCTCGGAAGAACTAATCCAATCCGTGGAGGGTAATACCAGATGCTCCCATCGTGTTTAATAGGATGTTTTGCCTTTTACACCGGAGGAGCGGCACTTTGCACGTGAAAATAAACAACGTTCTGTGCGTGACATAATGACATAAAGAAAAGGGTTAAGCAAAAGCTGCTTGTTCTTCTTTTCTTATCATTTTTGTCTTTTTTCCTAGTTCTTTTCTTGTGTATTTGTCTGTGTTTGCTTTTTTTACGAGTTATTATCTTGCGAATGCACGAGAAGTGACTTTCAACGTTCGTGACTTTTCTTTCTTAGGAGTTCTGTTGTTAGGTTAGCCTAGCTATATAGATTAGTGTCAGCTTGAGACAAACCAAAATTTATAGAACTTTCTTCATAACTACATGTGTTTCGTGTATCTTGCTTCCACACGTGTTGTGCCATCGGTAGTACAGTTGCGTACCACTAAATTCTAAATACAATCTTCTGTTGTTCTAATGTTATTCTTATTCTTATGTTATTATCTACATGTATGGTTGTAGAAGGCTGTAACCAAGAAGATAAAACACTTTATTCCCGCGGTTATTTTTCTGTAGTTCAGTCTGCTATGTTCGCTCGGACTTTTGATGATGGTGATAAAAATACACTTTGTACATGTTTCGATACATACATTATGATCAAGTCACGTTTTTATGTACTTTGACACAAGTTCAGGTCAGGTAGCCGACATTGTGATAGATCAGGAATACTTTTGCAAAACTACGTACGGGACTCAAATAATAATATTGGAGTCGAATGCACCCCTATAATCTTTTTGTATTCTATATTAAGCATTTAATTTCATCAAAAATAAAACACAAACAGCGGTAATAAACATTATAAACTTACGCATTTTTATATAAACTTGACTTTTTATATACTAGTCAACATACATTTTCAAAAGTGACCGTTACAATTTTGAGAAACCTTTTATACAATAGTGATAAGGGGTCTGGAACCAAGAGTAAGAAAGCAATCTTAACAGTGAATCTATAAAAAGCTACAGCTAATTAATAAAGCATCAGTTTCTCACTGCTGACGTTGACATTGAAAGCTGGCTTCAGTTCTTGGATTAACAATGTTTCTTTGATTTTGCAGTGGTAATCAGTTTTGCCCGACGGTAAAACAAAACGACGACTTCCTGATAGAAAAACTGAACACAACAAGGCCAATAAGGCCAACAAGGCTCTCGTTAAAAATGACCACACGTCTGCCATTGCAGACCATGTCAAAACCACCGGACACAACATCAAGTGGGATCATTTTGACATTTTAATATTCCTACTTTGGTGTTTCTACAAATTCGGTTGTCTTCCTCAGTTCTTCTCGTTGATTAAAAAATGTTATTGAAAGGTTGCCAATAATTTTTTGGCACATTTTCAGGTTTATTATCGGCTTATTATTATTATACGTTTCTTTGCTTGCGACTCATTGTCGAGAGAAGTATCGACACATGACAACAAGTCGTTTGCCGTCTCTCCACTATGCGATGTACATTGAAGTGTCACCCACGCCAAGGTAACCCATTTTCAGCAGCTCTGTCATTTTGTGCATCCTACCCCACATGAGGTACGAGCGGGTTTGTATCGTATCCCTTCTCTGGCTACAGCGGGCTACATTTAAATTTGTGGTCACCACGTTCTCATAAAACAGCCAACTGGAACGAGTGAAACTTCGTTACATCGACCCCTATCACCTACTCAAGTTGCTAAGCTGTGTGCACTTTTTCACAGTCAGTGGTATTCACAATGCACTCTCGAAGCATTGCGTTTTAAGAGATGTGAGCTGGGATCGACAACTTCCATTTGAAAAGGAAATCACTGGCTTTGGATTTGGATCTGACTGCAAGGTTCCTCGTCTTATGGAAAATCCGCTGGAGGTTGCGGAAACCTGCCTACTTCCCTGTCTACTGAAGACAAACTTAAGAGCGCGATGAAAGTCTCTTTTGAGAAAGGTGTAGAGCAATGGATTGACCACGGATGTCACGTACCTGACGATAAGAGCAACTTGAGAGGGGACTTCCAGTTTTGAATAATCCAGTGGTAACTGGTACAACAAGAATATCACGAACCAAGGCAACCAACATATGAGAAATACTATGGCCATGGTGGCGAACAACAGCAAGCATTTTCGTTCACCGGTTGATCTTGCTGCAAGGCTGTGCTTACGTCCCATGAGTTTTGTTTGTTGATTCTTATTTGGCGATGGTGAACCACTTATGGCTTTGAACATACTCACGAAAGCGTAGATCAAAAAGATGTAAGGAAGAAGCAAGGCAAACACCATACAGAATATGGTGAAACCCAGGGTGAATTTGAGAGACACTGGCTGAAACACTGGGTACATCTTATTGATCCAGGTAAATGGGGTAAACGATATCAGCACAGATCCAATCCAAACAATCGCCAATACCTTGCAGATGCAATTCAGGTGAAGCAGTCGGTGTTTTAGCGGGAATTTAATCGCCATGTATCGTTCAGCTGTGACAACAACAATGTGGTACACAGTAGCGATGGCTACAAAGTTGTGAAGGACGGTCACCAGGAATCCAACATAGAACTTAATCTTTTGAGACTCAACAAGTGGTGTAAAGGAGAATATCGTGAATAAAGGAATGATGACAGAACCACAGAAGAAGTCGCAGGCAGCTAAGCTGAAAAGTGGATAGTTTGACGCTGTTCGCAAAGTTTTTTTCTTGAAAAACAAATAAAACACCACGCTGTTAATGATCACAATTCCAGCTGCAATGGACATAAGCTTTGCAATTTCCGTGTAGTTAGGATCGACCTGCCTATTAACTTGATCTGGTCGCGTTGTTACATTTTCAGTTGTCGCATTTGTAAAAGACGCGTACTCGTTCTTGTCAGCCATAAGTAAGATCCAGTTTCAATGTCCCTGGGGTGTCGCCTGATGTAAAAATGTTTTGGAAGCAACTGCCTTACAGCCCAGTATTACCTGGCTCAGCTGCCCAACGATTTTTCTGAAAAAAAGGAAAAAAAATCAGCCTCTTTAATATGCTAGAATAATCAGTCAGTCAATAACACAAAAAATGGCATGAGATAAAATGTGTAAATCCGCGTCAAATTGAAATCTCATTCATATATTTGTGTTTATTAAACAGTTTAATTGCAACTTTGTTTTCTGCTCGGGAGGTCTCGCCATTTCATCGTTACAGTTTCTTTAGTTCGTTTGAATAGCAAACTACGTACTACTGTAATAAAAATGTGACTTAAAAGTGCGCCATTCAAGGTGCAAAAACGATTTTGCATAACGACTGGAAACTTAGCTATCTTGAAGAATCCCAATACATGTACAGTTTTGTTGTTATCTTTCATGCAAGTGACTGTATAATGTGAAAAGATTTGCTTGCTCTGCCTGAATAGGCCGGTTTTTGAAAATCGCGCGTAATTTGTTTCGCACTGAGTATTGAAACTTTTCGTCAAAATCATAATAACAGCCATAAAAAACTCATAAGAATTTTTACAGAAATCGTATTTTCACCGGTTATGCTGTACTATACTGCAGTGCTGGAAATAATTTTTCTTACTTAGCAGGACATGTGTCCTTTCAAATCTTCAGTTTGGTCGGACATATTAAAAATTTGATCGGACACTAATTAGCATAATATAATTTGCATACGAACAAGAAACTTGTGTCAATCTGAATTACTAGATTTATAATGCAATTTAGAATAGGAGTTGAACACCACTCTCAAAAGCTATTCTTTGTTTATCTATTCGCCACAAATATCAATGTTTATTTTACAATCATTATTGTTTAGATGATACCACTGACTTCTGATACCAAGCCTTAAATTTCTTCTCCTTTATACCCGCGGGTACTTGAGTTGAGTTTCTCACTAGTGTTATCACTGACGTATTTGATTGAAGGCTCTTGTCAAAGTCTTTTCAAAGTAATTGTAGAAATTCGAAAAGCGAGACATTTTTCTTGTGTTGAGATATTTCGTGACACATTTTGGTATTGTGTGACATTGTTGCGTGCACCGGGCATGCAAGTAATGCACGGATTTTTGCCATATTTGGCTTATTTTCTCTCGGAATCGGCGTTACGTAGATTGTAGATTGGAGGTGCGAGACTAGCACTTGTTGACGCGAATACTGCTAAAAGCTCGATAGATTGATAGTATGAAAGCGAATTGAAATCTCTTACATTGGAGCTATCGGAGTGGTTGATACAAATGTAGATACAGTCCTGAACATAGCCTGCGTAGCAAGCGTTTCCGTAAGGTTTTCCGCACGTTCGTTTTTTAGCCGCGCGAAAATTGGGGCGAGCGCAAAAAAGAAAAATGCCTCGAACGTGCGGAAAACCTTACGGAAACGCTTGCTACGCAGGCTATCCTGAACAGTAATTATTGAGTGTTAAAACCAGTGTAAGGCTACATTTGAACCTCCAAAGATTGTTATTTTATCTACTATTAGCGTGACTGAAAGTCAGGGAATTCAAACTTGAGCTGGGCGAGTAGAATTATTTTGTTTGTATATTAAACTTGCACTTTGTCTTGATAATGAGATCCATCCATCGTCGAAACGTCGTCAGTTCTTTTGCGTAGCTTTTATGGTTGTTAAATTAAAAAAAAATCGATTCAGATATTTATCCCTGACAGTTTTGAAAACTACATCTGTCACATTTCGACACATTGATTAAAAACGACAGAATTGAACTCTGCATAACATAAATGCCTCGTGCAACAATGTAACTTTTACTTCTTGCATCTGTAACGGTCTAAGTCATTAAGTAGAAAATACAATGTAGTACTTACATATATAATAACACAGTAATAACGTACTGACGTATGAAAAACGCCGAGAAGACGATTAAAAACGTTTGAACATACTGACATGTAGAGAAACGTGGAGATGACAAGACGTATATCATGTGGACAAACTAACTTACGAACAAGAAGGAATGCATGCGAATAAATGTTGAACGACAAGACTGGTACCGTATAGGCATTCCACGTTACGGGAAACAGCCGTAAAGCAAGATTTATTTGATACGTTACGATCGAACTAACCTACCGAGAAGTGCCGAGAAGATAAAGCATAATACGGTAGAGGGTACGAACGAACTAACCGGTATGGTGAAACGTTGAAAACATAAGACTAACACTGTACAAACGAACTAACGTACCAAGAAACGTTAAAAAGATAACACTATCGAGAAACATTGTAAAGAGAAGATTAATACTGTACGAACGAACTATCGGACCAGATCTATCTATCTATCGTACCAGATCTATCGAACTAATATACCAAAAGATGTTGGGGGGGAAGATGACACTAAAAATTACAAACGAACTAACGTACCGAGACTGTACAAACGATCTAACGCACGGAGAAACGTTGAGATAAGACTAATTACTGTACAAACGAACTACCGTACGGAGAAACGTTGAAAAGACAAGACTAATACGGTACAAACCAACTAACGTACAGAGAAACGTTGAGAAGACAAGACTAATACTGTAAAAACAAAATAGCGAACGGAGAAACGTTGAGAAGTATGATAAGACTAATACAGTAACTGAACAAACGAATTAATGAAGGAGAATAACTTTTGACAATACTAATGCTGTACAAACGAATTAACGTAGCGAGAAATGTTGAGAAGATAAGACTAATCAAGACTGTACAAATGAACTAACGACGGAGAAACGTTGAGAAGGTAAGACTAATACTGCAAAACGAACTAACGTACGGAGAAACTTTGAGAAGATAAGACTAATACTGTATTAAACGAACTAACGAACCAAGAACCATTGATATGACAACAGTAATACAAGAGATGAGAACGTACTATGATATGGAGAAACGTCCAGAGAAGACTAATACCGTAAGAACGGACTAATGTACGGGGAAACGTCAAAAAGACAAGACTTATACTGACTACAAACGAACTATCAGTTATCATTTCAATATGGTTTTAAAGCAAATGTAATCACTAAATAAAATCTTCAATGGAACAGACGTTTTTCGTGTTCAGACATCATGTCCGACCATATGGCAAAATTGGTCGGACAATTTCGAAATTTGGTCGGACAATGTCCGATGACCGACTGTTATTTCCAGCACTGATACTGTGTTTACAACACATTCACTTTTGAGCGGAGAGTTGTCAAAGTCCAGGAAAAAATGACTCCCTCCATTTACTGTACACTGTAAGCTCTCTCAGGAAGTTACCACTTTTAAGTCGGCGAGCTCTTTTCGATTGTTTTCACTTGTATTAAACGGTCACTTTCTGACAGCGGACTGTACAAATACCCTGCAATTAAATAAGCGAATAACGAAACAGACAGATGGAACTTTTCGTAACTCGCAAAGATATATTAAATGTTTGTGGTTAATTCGTATTATATGGGACCTTTCCAACGTCAAATTCAACCTTTTTCAACCACTCGAACCAAAATTAATCGGTCAAAGCATCAAAAGAAGCTTGGCTTTGGCAGGTGACGTAGGCCGGTCATCTGATCTTTCCATCTGATTCCGTCGGATCGGCAAAGTAAGTGCTTTTAAAAGGGGATTGATGTCAGTTCAGAGTAACAAAACATAGACTAGATAAAATCTACAAATTATACTGAATAACAACGGTCTCCAATGTTGCAAAAGAAAACGAAAGTTTTGAATGCTTGACAAGGGACATTTTTCGAAATTTTTCACAATTCGATTTACGTACCTAAGTTTACTCATATTGACTTGCTGATGAAAAGACCAAGTGAAAAGATTGTAAACTGATAACATAACAGAGACAGAATTTTGAGCAACTTTCAAAACAGTCATATGAAAATAAGAACTGATGCTACAGCTCTTTATTATTATTATTACTATTATTATTATTATTACTTACTTACTTACCCATTTCGCAATGAAAGAAATTGTTATTAGAATTGTTTGAGGACAGGGGAAATTGTCAGAGAGCGATGATGTCCGCCGCTAGCACGATTTTGTTCTAAGAACTTACGTGAGATTCTGACGAACTAACTAAGTGTTCATGAATAGCTTGTCATTAGGTTCTGCAAACCACCTGCTTGACGAATGTCGTGAATACTATTTCCCTATATCAGCTCCCTTAGAGTTATCAGCGGCATGCGGTCTAGTCAATTAACCAAAGAATTGTCCTGGAGGTCGACAGAAGAAGGTCAGATAATTAAGTTTCATTTATCTCGTTTTCACGCGCGAGCACTTTTACATCAGATATGGCGTGATTGGTCATCGAACGGCCCATCACGCGAACTTTGGTACGTTGTTCGTTGCCGAAGTTTGTCGCAGACCGTCCATATATCGTCACTTATTTCATAAATAAATTATAAAAATGTTTACAAATCATTGTTTTAGGCACGAAAAGGCAGTAAGATTTACACTCGCACGCACCAAAAAACTACAGGACAGTGGGAGTCCACCGAAGTCTTCTAATTCTAGCTCCGGAACTGTGCGTGCCAGAAAGCCAATTTACGCTAATCCTGAATTAAAGGTTTCGGTTGTCTTGTTTTATCACGGAAAGATTTCAAATCACTTTTAAATGTAAGAAAACATCACGGAACGAATTTTGTTGCAATTTGTTTTAAAACAGGTCTGAAGTTGGCACTGATATGGTCTGGTATAGTATTCGTATTACACCCATGACGTTTGTTGCAGTGTTAAAACAACATTAGCTTCTGTTGGTCACGATCGTATGATTAATATCAAACACTCTCGGAAGAAAAACATAATAGCAACAGCGCTACTAAGTACAATCCGCGGTACAGGCTGCGAAAGATCCTGCTTCTGATCTAGCTAACCAAACAATCTGTATTTAAAGTGAGAAAATTTTACATAAACACTCTTGGGCTTTGGGTCCAGGAGGCACATGTTTTCTTTGTGAATTAGACAGCATTCTCGTATTCAATCCGGGAGTATGCACTTCTGGAAGAAGCGAAAACAATGATTCTACGTCACTGACCATAACAAACCATCGCATTTCAAAACAACCATCCAGTGTGAAAAATAGCTAAAAATTAAAAATGGCGTAAAGGCTTGTGATGGTATCGGGAGTGATACACGCGTTTGTTATCGTATTTCCTGCTCGTGCTCTTACAAAATAAGGACGATGTAAATAAGAATAATTGTGATGGTATCGGGAGTGATACACGCGTTTGGTATCATATTTCCTGCTCATGCTCTTACAAAATAAGGAAGAATTAGAAAACAATGGTCCCTGTGGTTGAATTGTGATTCTTGCTGCCCTTAAATATGTATATTTAAGATAGCTTTTCTTCGTGAAGTTCGTGATTTATTTCTTCTTTAAACCAAGTAAAAACCCAATTTTCGTCAAAAATTGAGTCGAAAGAGCCGCTTTTCCCATATACTGAAATCTCTTAAATTTTACAATAAGCAAATTTTAATTTTTTTTTTCATTGAAATCACA
>OZ034977.1:33809851-33842851 GCA_964030785.1 Siderastrea siderea | reverse complement strand
ACACCCAGCATAGTCTATTTTGTGACGTTTGTCTGAGGATATTATCGGCTTCTCGATGAACCAAGCCATATTAAGGTCTATGAGCGTGGTGCGGTTCATAAACTGTTAAAAAATTAAGCACCGACAGAAAGGATCCTTAACTTAGACACTTGTTTTAAAAGATCTTAAAAGCTAGTCAGGGCTTTGAGCTAAAAAACAAAACGTATCAAACAAATAAACTTAACTGTCCGAAGTAAAACTTTTAAAAAGAAGGATTCTAAACTTTATTCAAAATTGCGCAGTTTTACGAATTTAATTCTCGCAATCATTAAAGGGCAAAGTGTAAAATGTAGAAAGTAACGATTCTAGATCTTGTTATCGTCACTGTTTTTTTGTTTGTTTTTTAAGGTTGCCTCTTTGTAGTTGCTATTTCATCCTCCTCTGGAGATCTAGACAGCCGCTAGAAGATTCTAGAAGTTTAAAAGCTTTATTTCACAAAAATCTCTTTGTGACAACAACGTCGGTTTTTGAATAAACTTCTCGTCTGTATTTGAAGGATGCAGGCACCGGTGGGCTGGCGTTTAATTACTCCGGCCGGACGATTAAGAGCGGTTTGCTGTAAGAACCGACTAAGGGTATGCAAGATAGAAAAATCCGATTTTCTCAAAATCTGCCAGAATAAAGGCTTTGGTGAAGTAGTTCTAAAAATATAAGTTTCGGGTCGTTTAGATTTTTATTTATTTTTTAGTGAATATTTTCGTATTTTGCCCTGCGCGGCAGTCAAAATCAAAGCCAAAATCGGGACTTTTCCGGAAACTCCTGTTCAAATATTCAAAGCGTCCTAAATAAGATTAACCCGGGGAGTTAAAAGATCTTATTTCCTCTGTTTATTAGCAGTGTCAAAGTTTCATGAAAAGCGAACGTGAATTTTTAACGGAATTTTAAAATTTATACCCAACAACGGTCGTTAGCGACAACCCAATTTAGGCTAAATTCAAGGCTCAAAAAAGCACTCTGGTACATGGCTTTACACAACAAGACTATACTCCGGGAAAGAACAATCACTTCAACTAAACATCGGCCGAAAAACATTTTGGGACAAATGAAACGGGGAATTTTGAGAGCGCTTTGAAAACAGGCTACTTGAGTGATATGAGCGACCCTTTGACCTTTCATGTCAACCGAAATCAACACACAGCAGCTCTTAAAATGTGACTTTCCTTCGCCAGAATACGAGTTTGCTTATTTTTCTAGAATGTTTTCAAATAGAGGAAACTAGGATTTTGAATTTGGAGGCCTTTGTTCCCAATAATGAGCGATGTTGGGCAATTTAGAGAAGTATGTTATGAAATTGACCTACTCTATTTATCACCGAATTATACATTCAAAGTCTGTTTACAACGTGAATGCGGAATCAATAACGAGGTAAAATTCCGATTCATGAAATGCTTAGGAAATAACTCTTACCTAAGTGAGCTTTTCCTGGCTAGAAACTGCAACTTTCATTGCAAAACACATAGCGAGATCGCCGAGCCGTGTTGCACGTGAGTTGTCAAATGTTTCTACATTGAGGTTCCCTATGTTAACGATTAACCAGATTTAGGTCCGCATAGCGTGCAGTCGGAAACAACACTTTGGTGAGGAACGCTTGTGCTTCATAGGAAAAAAGAAGGGGAAAAAGGAAAAAGAGAGCTTTTATTACATATATACTTATTATTATATATATATTTTTACATCCAAACCGGTGACACGTGCAATAGAGTTCTTCTGTTGCTGATAGGTTGCCGGAGGAAATTTGATGTTCACAACAAATATTAGTCCAAGAACGTAGTTTGAGGGCTTATATGAAGTTTGCACATCAAATTTCCCAGGGAACCTATCACACATAGGGTCTGAGACAGAATCCCTCTATTGTTTTTATCGTCCAACGCTAATTTTTGAGCGAAAATTGCCAATATGCGTTGATAGGTGCCACTGAGGAGAGACAGTATCGCGTCACGTGATCGATTTCGACCAAATGCACACGCTAAAATGTAGCGTTGTAGTAGAAAAGGTTAGCGTCTTGTTGAACAAGCGACTGAAGCGTAGTAAACACACAAAATTCGTTCAATTATTCACTTCAGAAGGCTCTTCAAACTCCCATTCTTAGTGAGACATTTTACCTTTTGGTAAGTAAAACACATAAAACCCACAAATCAGACTGAATGTCTTTCTCTAGTTTTCGATAAAACAGCAGCCACTTCCCTCGACTAGTTCCGCTACGGCAGAAGGTGCTGTGATTTGTGCCTTGCATGGGATACATATGTGTGCACGCCATAATACTCACAAACAGTCTTTAGCACGGCTGTTCTCAGCCTTTTCTTGCTGCCTTTCCTATGCATGTCGCACAGGTTCAACTTGTCATAAGCGATAAGATTGTAAAAATAATAATAATAATAATAATAATAATAATAATAATAATAATAATAATAATAATAATAATTTTATATTACTGTTCTACTGTTCTTACCCCCTTCCCCCTACCCTTGGTTACATAACTCAACCATGGACTAGGCCGCATTTTATTTCTTTGCTAAGAGTCTTTAATTAGAAGGTCTAATGTCCGCGAAGGAAGAAAGATATTGCACCCTGCGCCATGCGAGAAATACATCTGCCCAAGCCAAAATACTAAAAAAAAACACTCCTAAGCATGGGTATGCTTAGCGTTTTCACGCTGCCTTTCTTATGCAAGTCGCACAAGTTCAGGTCAGTATTGTAAGCGATGGCGTGCTATAACTGTACAAGCCCGATCTAATACAATCTATCGAGTATAGAACTTTTGCTTCTCTAGCGCAGCACTATGACTTAAACGCTTACAACGATGTAAAAAGCCAATTCGCCTATCAGAGTGACGCAGCTTATACATTATTCTCGAAGAGAACAACTCATCCATCGTGCAGTGAGGAACTGCACGAACTGCAGGAAACCTCGACCTATCTGCTTTCTCAGCAACTCGAATATATGTCAAGTTCTTGCCTGTTCCCAGTTTGTTGCGCAACTTTGAGTAGTAGTCTCTTTTTCATGGCAAATGTTTCAGTAAAAAAATTAGGCCAGTATTTTCCTTTGCCAACGTCAAACGTTCTCTCTCCAAACTGTTGCCGTGTCACAAGAAAACTCAAAATTGATTAACATGTTTACACCGTCGAATTTACTTGAGGAAGTTGCAAGTGACAGTCGCAAGCTATTTGTAAATCGAAACAATCATTCATGTGTCTAAGTTCGTGAGTTCCGATAGCCTGCGTAGCAAGCACTTCCGAGGACTTTTCCGCCTTTTTGAGGCATTTTGCGTTTTGGCCGCGCCAAATTAAGGTGTGCGCAAAAAAGGATGGAGCGGGAAGTGGGGGGGGGGGGGAGAGGCAAAAAAAGGAAACGCTTGCCCGCAAACGCCACAAGTTTGAAAAATGTCCATTTAGCACTCAAGGTTTGCTGAATTCATAGCGTGACAGCTTGACAATAAAGCAACAAATAACAGATCACCGGATGTTACAAATTTACTTTCGTCAAAATCAAAACATGCTCCACGTAAGTCAAACCCACGAACTGCAGAGACGAAGCACTCGGAGATGTGATGTTGAAACCTCGAAAGTTGGAAACTCAAAGGAGGGCGCTTCAGGATTTGTCGTTGTCATTTCAAAGTTAATAAATTTGGAAATTTATCTCTGCTAGGAAAATCAGTTTTATTTCTTCGGGAACCTTTTCAAAGCGTCGGAAAGAAAGGATTCTTAAGGAGCAATTCTTGCTGATATCTTCAGAGTGGTTACAGTGGAAGTTGTTGAAAACTTGTATAGCTATTTTCGGAACGTGTCTACAATCTTTGTGCTCGAAAAATTAGGAACTTAAGGGCATTTTTCGAAGTTATTCGGAATGCAATAAGTATATCGGGTCTCCTGTTTCCCATGCTCCGCCAAATCAGCGTATCAACTTGTCTAAACGGCTACTCAAACCTCCATCAGGCAACAGTCTTTGTAGAAAGAGAAAGCTTCCCGAAAGTCCCTGAGATTTGAAGCCACCGAACAGCCGCCTTCTAGAGTCAAACCTGGCCATGGAAATTTTCCAGCTGGAGAGAAACAGTTAGTTGCGTTGATGCGGTCACGCTCAAATTAACTTAACTGATTTGATTGACGTTCTTTGGCGTACGGGTTCTTCAAAATCGTGGGGTTTGCGGACAAACGTTTTTTTCCTCCCTTTTCCCGGCCCCTCCTCCCACTTCTTTTGCGCTCGGCCCAATTTTTGCGCGGCCAAAAAGCGAAAAATGCTTCGAACGTACGAAAAACCCTAGGCCCACAGAAACGCTTGCTACACAGGCTAGGGTTTCGATAGTGTCTACCTCTATGTCACAAGCCCCTTTTTCTCTTTCTGGGTAACCGAAATCCACTCTGCAAACACCCGTCCAGGTATTGGTCTTCTTTAGAGTACTTGATGCTACACAGCAGTTGATAGCACCCAGCGTACTCACGTCGTAGGATAGCGGTGTCGATTGTGGGATTCTTGATTCCTTGAGTTATACAGCAGAGTTCTCTTGTGATGTCAGCGACACGGGCAGTTGTTGCTTCTGTTTTTGTTTTTATTTTTCGCTCTGGCAATGCAGGTGGGCAAGGGTCTTAACATATGGTTACTGTGCTGAATGCAGTAAAATCTGTTTAAAAACAGATTTTATTGCATTCAGTAAAATTCCTACCCGTAAAGCATGCTAGCTTGTTGAGAATCATTGTCCTGATGATTTGCGAAGTATTCAGCATTTTTCCAGGGACAGGCAGAGGAACCACTGCCCAAACGGGAGATATTAAGTGAGAAAAATCTCTGTGATACCTGCCAGATTATACTGGATGAAGTACTTTTTTAAGTATAAAATTAAATTTTTCATGGGCTCCTGATTTTTCCCAACCTCATCGCATATGACTGACTCGAACCTGTGCAACATCCATAGGGAAGACAGCATGAAAAGGCTTGTCTACGGGTGTGGCTGCTGTATCATCGAACAAGACATTTGTGAAGCAAAGGAAATAGGAGACGTCAGCAAGCGGGCTAGCACTATAAGGCTCTATTAAACCCTAAAGGCCACCAACATTGGGAGAACTTGCTTAGTAGTACGTGTCACCGGTTTGAACGTAAAAAAAAAGTATATAATAATAAGTATATATGTAATTAAACCTCTCTTTTTCCTTTTTCCCCTACTTTTTTTTCCTATCAAGCACAAGCGTTCGTCACCATAGTGTTGTTTCCGACTGCACGCTATGCGGGCCTAAATCTGGTTAATCGTTAACATAGGGAACCTCAATGTAGAAACATTTGACAACTAACGTGCAACACGGCTGGGCGATCTTGCTATGTGTTTTGCAATGAAAGTTGCAGTTTCCAGCCAGGAAAAGCTCACTTAGGTAAGAGTTATTTCCTAAACATTTCAAGAATCGGTTTTTTAATTCGTTATTGATTCCGCATTCAAGTTGTAAACAGACTTTGAATGTATAATTCGGTGATAAACAGAGTAGGTCAATTTCATAACATACTTCTCTAAATTGCCCAACATCGCTCATTATTGGGAACAAAGGCCCCCAAATTCAAAATCCTAGTTTTCTCTATTTGAAAACATTCTAGAAAAACAAGCAAACTCGTATTCTGGCGAAGGAAAGTCACATTTTAAGAGCTGCTGTGTGTTGATTTCGGTTGACATGAAAGGTCAAAGGGTCGCTCATATCACTCAAGTAGCCTGTTTTCAAAGCGCTCTCAAAATTCCCCGTTTCATTTGTCCCAAAATGTTTTTCGGCCGATGTTTAGTTGAAGTGATTGTTCTTTCCCAGAGTATAGTCTCTTTGTGTAAAGCCATGTACCAGAGTGCTTTTTTGAGCCTTGAATTTAGCCTAAATTGGGTTGTCGCTAACGACCGTTGTTGGGTTTAAATTTTAAAATTCCGTTAAAAATTCACGTTCGCTTTTCATGAAGCTTTGACACTGCTAATAAACATAGAATATAAGATCTTTTAACTCCCCGGGTTAATCTTATTTAGGACGCTTTGAATATTTGAACAGGAGCTTCCGGAAAAGTCCCGATTTTGGCGTTGATTTTGACTGCCGCGCAGGGCAAAATACGAAAATATTCACTAAAAAATAAATAAAAACTTAAACGACCTGAAACTTATATTTTTAGAACTAGTTCACCAAAGCCTTTATTCTGGCAGATTTTGAGAAAATCGGATTTTTCTATCTTGCATACCTTTAGTCGATTCTTACAGCAAACCGCTCTTAATTCCTATGATCTTATCACCTTATATGGGTATAAACATTCAAGAGCTATTAAGCTATTAAACTTAAATGGATGTACGCTCTCTTTTGTCAAGTGAAGCATCCCTTTCTTTATTTCACTCCCAGTTCGGATCAACACCTGTGCTTCTGTTCTCTCAACCAATGGTCAAATCATCGCAATCGGTTTAAATCGCCCGATCAGTCTGTTTATTAATTCTTTCTTTTCACAGGACTTATCAGTCTGTGAAAGCAGCAACGGACGGGGGGGGGTCACTCTCATGCCACTGTTTTGGTCATTTTTTCAGCAATCATCAATTCTCAATTATAAATAAATAACTGAGAAATAAATATGAAAATGAACATAATGAACGCCGTACACACAACACGGGGTCGTCTTGTGAATCAAGTTGACGGACGTTTAATGGCGAAAATGTTGGTATGAATAAATAAAAAATGCTTTAATTCCGCAATTCTTTTTGACTTAGTTAAAGACCGACAAGAAAAGAGATGATGCAATTATACCTTGCTTTAGCTTTTGGTGCAACATATCGCGTAAGAAAGTGTTCTGAGTTTTTATGTCATTTATATGGTTCATTTTGCGGTTAGATTCAATAAATTAAAATAAAACTTGGGTTTGGTACTATTCGTGACACATTTTGCATCGATTAACACTTGCTGCACCTTGAGTAATTGCCTTTTTTCAAAGCGCTTACAAATTATTGCCCAGGGCTATTATGATAAAAACTACTGCAAATAAGCCAGATCAGAAGCCAACGAAATAGAAACCGTGAGGCTCAACTTCGAAAAAGGTTAACCCTATTCAGACCGGGCTTTTTTCGACCTTCTGGGACCGGGGGGGGGGGGGGGGCTTCGGAAGCCCGGAAGCTTCGGAAGCTTCGGAAGCTTCGGAAGCCCTGTAACTTTATAACCGCTTATGCTATGGCCACCAAGTTTGCACAGGATAGTGTACGTGCTAATTCTAACCACTACAGGTACTGTGATGTCACTGTGACGTGATGACGTCATTATGACATCAATTGTTTCTCAATGTTTCACTTAGAAGCTCTAAAGCAATAAATTTACTGAATACTGTGCCTGAAGGAGTAAACATCCTTTTTTGGGTATAAAGGGCATCTATGATATGTTTCCTAAATGTGTATTTTTGGAACACATGAAATTTTGCAGATAAAGTTCATATTAGAGATAAAATGGTCATTTTGGTGTCCACCATCTTGGATCCGCCATCTTGGATCTGCCATCTTGAACTTCTTTAAATTCGTTTGCTTGAGTTAATAAACAAGAAAATGAAGCCATTTGGTTGTAAAAAGTTTATTTAATTAGTTAACAATGTCATACACTTGACATTTATGGCGAATACTGGTGAATTTATAGCGAGAAATCACTTTTTCTACAAGTTAAGTCCGCCATCTTGAATTTTCACTTTTTAAATTTCACGTTTTCCTCAAATTAGCCCTAAATTCCTTTTTTCTAGTGAGCGGTTATTCCTAAATGATATACTGTTACTACAAATAATGTAAAAATACAAATTCGATTAGAAAACATTAAAATAGCAGCGATTAAACCGAGAATCGTGATTTTTTAAAAACATTGCTGTCAGAAAGCGGTTGCCATGGCAACGGCAAGTTTGTTGGACACAAGACACTCAAGCCAAAATGTTCCCAGCTAATTTCTAGGGAAAGTCACAAAATTTAGTGGTACTAGCATTAACGGTTACGAAATGACACAACTTCAAAGTTGAGGCGGGCCTCAAACCCCCCCCCCCCCTCCGGTCTGAATAGGGTTAAGGGCCGTTTACACAGGGGATTTCTCATGCGGGTTAGCGGCGATTTCATGTCGCCATTGTAAACTACCAACGAATTTAACGATGGGAACAGAGGGTACGGCATGGTCAGTATAAAGAGCAGTCGGGTCCTTTTTATATGATTTACTGATCGTGACTCCATGTTTTACTTGCGTTTCACTTTCAAGTAACTCGAAATAGTCTTATTTCACTTTGGACAAATGACCTAAAATATATTTATTTCAAGTTGATGACATATTGTTAGTCCAACTGAATGCTTAGATTTTTTTCTTATCTCTTTCTTTACGGGTTCTACATTCCCACGGTTACTATATTCCCTCAGTTTTGTTTATTCTTATGCTTTCAAAGAAACCTCTTCAGCCGTTCCTTCTACGAGTCTACGACATTAGACGGAGCTTCTAACACAGGGGGCCCAGTCAATCTGTTCGAAATTTGAAGGATTTGAATGGGAATATTACGAGGTTCGGATTTAAAGCAAAATATCGGGGATAGAGTTGATATTTTTCTTCAAAATAAACGTAACTTACCTCAATTGTTGTATTTTGTCGTCCTTGTAGCTGTACATGGCGAAGATTGGCAAATTCTGAAGGTTTCGCCGTCGGTCACGTCGGCGTACAACGCCGAACGCAAACCCTTCAAAATCGCCTATATTCACCATTTACAGTTGCAAGGACGACAAAATACAGCAATCGAGGTAAGCTTACGTTTGTTTTGAAGAAAAATATTAACATTATCCCGATATTTTGCTTTAAATACGAACCTAGTAGTATTCCCATACAAATCCTTCAAATTTCGAACAGATTGTCTGGGCCCCTATGCTTCTCATTGGTTGATTTCAAAATTCAAAATTCTAAATACATTTAGTAGCCTGAAATGAAAGCAAAGTTCTTATATTGGTGAATATTTTCTTCGGTTTATCATTACGTTCGCACTATATTTGGGTTAAGTGAAAGCCGCGTAAGCTTTTAAAATTCATTGGCTTAAAATTACACCTGATGTGAACCGTGGTACAAGCAAGCGACACAGTAGGCAGAACGCTTATTAGTTCGCAGTTGCTATAGCAACTGAGAACTATTGGGGCTGCCCTGGCGTCGTGTGGCGTGGTGTTACAGTCAACGCGCTTCACGCATGCACTCGGCCCATGTAAGGTAATCCAAGAGAGCCTTGGATTCTGGATTCCACGCTGTGGATTCCGGATTCCGTGTCCGTGGATTCGGGATTCCACGTCTGTGGATTCCGGATTCCACGGCCCAAAAGTGGCTGGTTTCCAGATTCTGGTTTCCAACGTTTCCTTTGTACCTTGTTTTCCAAAGGAAATGACTTTAAGGACTTTCGAGACTAAAATCTCCCCACGCTCAGATTTTTCCAAACTTTTGCTGTAGTTAGATAATGAGCTACTCATGTTAGAAAAGCAAAAACATTGGGGGGGGGGGGGGGGGGTCACCGTACTCGTTTTGGAGATAAAACGTATTGAAAACATTGTGTTTTTAGAAGCTTTGGAAAGCTTAGGGAAAAAATAAGTTACGTAGAGGACTCTAGATAATGCTGATTTATGGATTTCATCGCAAAGAGGCCTATTTAGTACATTTTTGCAGGTAATATCGTTTCTTCAGGTAAAATTAGTCTCACAGAAGGATAATTGTAGAAAAATTCGAGCGTATTTGGGTAGAAATGGCAATAAAATTAACACTTCTAACGTTCAGTATGTTTTTTTGTGTGTGTTTTAGATAAAATGCATGGGAACCAGTAAAAGAAGTGATATATCGAAAAAAATGGGTCACCGTGCATTTAAGAGAGTTAAGCAGTTTACAGATACAAAAATACCCACCACCACTGTATTTTTCGATATTGCTTACTCCGCGCGTGCTCGATGCATGACGTGGCGTGACATTGCGGACGCAACGATGTATCATTGCGCACAACATTGTTGCACGCAATGTTGCACATGATGGACACATGGTGAAACAATTGCGCGTGATGTTGCAGAACCAACAGTTGCGCGCAACAATTTCAAGGGTAAACACACGGTGCAACTTTCAAGTTGCGCGCAATGCTGTGCGCAGTGTTGCACCGTGTGTCCGGGCCTTTAGCGCGAACTTCCTTAAATCTGTAAGCCCAAAATTAAGGTGGCTCTCTGTAGTCTTATGACCGCGTGCGCGCTGATGATGTGAGCTGTAGTAATCTGCGCGCTCATATGAAATCGTAGGAATTTTCTCGCGTTTGCTTCGGTAAATTTGTTTTACGTTTTGCACATTCTGAGATAATAACGCTACCTTTCACATATTATTTTTTGGAAAAATTCTATCAGAGCAATTCAGTTTCATGGTGAAAAATACGAAATCACGTGATATCGGTGAATCTGTCTGAACAACTTCATATTTTTTCCCCTGCAAAATGTTAGTCAAAATCATTTTCACAAAATAGGAAAGTTTAAAAAAAAATTCGCCGAGGGAAAATCAAAATATTTAAGAAAAAAGACGAATCAGTGGAAAATATCTGTCGTTCTTTAGATGTTTTGTTACCATGACAATGGCCTAGGCCTGAGAAGCAAAAACTGAAAATAAGGGAAATTATGTTGGTATAACCTTACTGGTAAAATCGAGGAATAAAGATTGCAAGACAACAGAACTACGGTTTCTTTTGTAAGTCTCGCAGGTTCGTATAGTCACTTCTATAGAAACCCAAGGGAGCCACCTTCCATTTATTTACATTACGCATCCTTTCTGCACATCATCTTTTGCGTGATTAGGGCGCGCACGAGCGTCCGCGCGTTCAGAACTTGGTAGGTTTTCTATGAAAGCTCAGCTGTTCAGTCAGAAATAAATGGTCGTTTTCTCCCAGACGAACTTGGTGACCCCTTCGATTCAAATTTGAGGAATTTTTCATTATTCAGTTTTGAAATATTCCGGTTAATTCACTATTACAGTCAAATTTTAGGCGTTTCACCGGAATCGTGCAGACGCTTGATTTGCCCATTATTTCATTGGTTTCATTTTATGGCAATTTTGAGACGTTTTACTGTAATATTGTCCTTCTATCATAAAAATAATGCTTATATTTCATTGCTAGTAATAACTTTGCTTAAGTAATAGGTGTCTCTGGGACAAGGATAGGTTTTTTTTTAATATTGCTGTCGAAAGCTGGCAAAGTACCTATATACTACAGCCCTGTAGCGTGAAATCAGACACGGTGACCACCTCTTTTTATTTTGTTTTTGTTTTTTTTTATGTACTAGGTGTAATTCATAACTGTGCAAGGTTTCAACAAATTCTAATTACAACTTCTTTTTCGATGGAATCACCTTAAGTAATGGTCCGCGTAAAAACTAGGCAAAAGAACAATAGGCCACTGCAATAGCGGCAGTTATTTTTCAGGCGCTAATTGCTCTAATCAAATTAAATCTGAATGATCTGATTGGCCAATACAGCGAAAAGCGCGAAATTTGAATTTCAAATTTCAAATAAGATAGTTTGTAATCCATTCAAATAACGTTTTATTTCGGCTACGCATTCAATACATTCAAAAATGTAACATATCTAAATTTTGGAAAATTCCTATGCGCCAAAAGCGAGGAAGTTAAACTTGTATAAAATTACATCAGGGCTATCTCTAAAATAGGGAACGGGGAATGGAGGAACGGGGAACGGGGAACGGGGAACGGGGAACGGGGAACGGGGAACGGGGAACGGGGAATGGGGAACGGGGAATCTCTAAAATAGGGAATATCTAAAACAGGGAATCTCTAAAATAGGGAATCTCTAAAATGGGGAATCTCTAAAATAGGGAATCTCTAAAACGGGGAATCTCTAAAATAGGGAATCTCTAAAGCGGGGAATCTCTAAAATAGGGAATCTCTAAAATAGGGAATCTCTAAAACGGGGAATCTCTAAAACGGGGAATCTCTAAAATAGGGAATCTCTAAAATAGGGAATCTCTAAAACGGGGAATCTCTAAAATAGGGAACCTCTAAAATAGGGAATCTCTAAAATGGGGAATCTCTAAAACGGGGAATCTCTAAAACAGGGAATCTCTAAAATAGGGAATCTCTAAAATAGGGAATCTCTAAAACGGGGAATCTCTAAAACGGGGAATCTCTAAAATAGGGAATCTCTAAAATAGGGAATCTCTAAAACGGGGAATCTCTAAAACGGGGAACCTCTAAAATAGGGAATCTCTGAAATAGGGAATCTCCTAAAACGGGGAATCTCTAAAATAGGGAATCTCTAAAACGGGGAATCTCTAAAATAGGGAATCTCTAAAATAGGGAATCTCTAAAACGGGGAATCTCTAAAATAGGGAATCTCTAAAATGGGGAATCTCTAAAACGGGGAATGTCTAAAACAGGGAATCTCTAAAATAGGGAATCTCTAAAATAGGGAATCTCTAAAACGGGGAATCTCTAAAACGCGGAATCTCTAAAATAGGGAATCTCTAAAATAGGGAATCTCTAAAACGGGGAATCTCTAAAATAGGGAATCTCTAAAATAGGGAATCTCTAAAATAGGGAATCTCTAAAACGGGGAATCTCTAAAACGGGGAATCTCTAAAATAGGGAATCTCTAAAATAGGGAATCTCTAAAACGGGGAATCTCTAAAATAGGGAATCTCTAAAACGGGGAATCTCTAAAATAGGGAATCTCTAAAATAGGGAATCTCTAAAATGGGGAATCTCTAAAACGGGGAATCTCTAAAATAGGGAATCTCTAAATCCACAAGCCCGAACTAAAATGTCATGTCTGTTTTTCTCTCTACCATAATTTGGAAAGAATAGATAACCCAAGGGACCCTATAAACGCGTTGCGTGACCAACTCGTCACACATCCCTTTAATAAGGCACCGTAATTGCAGTTTGAAGAGAGGTATCTTTTTCGGTGTAATAAAATTGAGTGAACTGAAATAAATCACATCCTGCTGATTGTGATACAATTTATTTTTGTGTGTTGACTGCCGATACTACTTGCAACGCTTCTTTAAGTCTTATTCCACGCTCCAGTTTCTCATTACTGTCACCTGTATTTTGATTGAACTGGTTAGCATTTGTATTACAATAAGAAGATACTGCACAGCTAAGTCGCGGAAACGCACACAGGAACGTTGTTGGCCAGATTCCTCCCCACTTTCCTGTTTACCTTTCAAATAAAGAGTTTATGTTTGCTACACGTAGAAGAGAGTCAGAACACCTCGACTTCTCATTCTGAACAGTTCGTAAGGTATTTGATGCAAACTGACGGACCCGTGAGGAAACCGAAACTAAATAGGATCCAAACCTACCAATGGCAGTTCACGTTTGTAATGGGAATTCTTTGGATAATTTTTTCATGGCCAATCAAAGAAAACATAATGATAACTTTGTACAAGTGGCATCGGAACGGCGCGCAGCACTGTAACAGAAAAGCGCTGCTTCGATTGCGAATTGCCGAGTCGACCAAGCCGTGTTCCACCGTGGAAAGGTAAGCAAACATCACCACCCGTGATACCCTGCTAACAGAGACTTTTCGTTTTGTATTCACGATAAACAAAAGAACTAAGCGAAATACGAGAGACGCGAACATCATCATACATGCTAAGAAAACTTTCCAGAAAGAAACACTCTGCTAGCAGGGTATACCTATAAACTGTAAACTGTTAAGCACGTTTTCGAATTCTCATATGAACGGTAACAATACCTATGTTATATTATTTTACTGTAAGCAAACGAAAAAAATGTACAACAGCCTCATTTTACCAATAACTAATAAAGGAGCCATTTACGCTGGCTTTGCGCCTCGAGCCAACAACATGTGACTGTGATGTCGTGACCTTTTACGTCTCGACTGTGATGGCGTGACTTTTGACATCTTGAGCCAAAAACACGTTGCGTTTTGAGCGGTGACTGTTATTGTCTAGACTTGTTCCAGATATACCTTATTTTTACTAATTTTCGCGCGTCTTAATTTTAGCGAATTGAAAAAAAAATTGAGAAATTAAAGGCCAGCACAAAAAATCCTCTCAAAATTTACACACGCAGAATGTAATACACTCGTGAGAAATTTACATAATCAAACATATGAATCAATAAATGTAAGAGCGTTTTTCGTTTGACCTTGAAGTAACTACGTGCGAACAAACAACAAAGGAATCAAACAATGGCAATTTAATTTAATTGGTTTAGGGAACAGACACAAACGCACACGGCTTTTGGTTGGTTTAGCGAACATCAAGCATTTTCCACCTAGTAAAGAGCTTTCATGTACCTCTGTATTCAGCAATACGATTGCACAATGGAACAATGCTTTACCCATATTAGGGTTCTCTTCAGCGGTAAAGGAAAGAGGTCTTGTTTTCACATTTTTAACTAGTGGCTGATGAAACAAATAACGAACGCTTACGGAAACACTTTTTCAAGGTCAAACGAAAATCGCTCTTATATTTATTGATTCATATGTTTGATTATTTAAATTTCTCACGAGTGTATTACATTCTGCGTGTGTAAATTTTGAGAGGATTTTTTGTGCTGGCCTTTAATTTCTCAATTTTTTTTTCAATTTGCTAAAATTAAGACGCGCGAAAATAAGTAAAAATAAGGTATATCTGGAACAAGTCTAGACAATAACAGTCACCTCTCAAAACGCAACATGTTTTTGGCTCAAGATGTCAAAAATCACGCCATCACAGTCGAGACGTAAAAGGTCACGACATCACAGTCACATGTTGTTGGCTCGAGGCGCAAAGCCAGCGTAAATGGCTCCTTTATTAGTTATTGGTAAAATGAGGCTGTTGTACATTTTTTCTTTTGCTTACAGTAAAATAATATAACATAGGTATTGTTACCGTTCATACGAGAATTCGAAAACGTGCTTAACATTTTACAGTTTATAGGTATACCCTGC
The DNA here is from genome assembly GCA_964030785.1 of Siderastrea siderea. NCBI lineage: Eukaryota > Metazoa > Cnidaria > Anthozoa > Scleractinia > Rhizangiidae > Siderastrea > Siderastrea siderea. Next base: position 33,827,903 of record OZ034977.1, on the reverse strand, counting down.
TAGCAGAGTGTTTCTTTCTGGAAAGTTTTCTTAGCATGTACGATGATGTTCGCGTCTCTCGTATTTCGTCTCTGTTAGCAGGGTATCACCGGTGGTGATGTTTGCTTACCTTTCCACGGTGGAACACGGCTTGGTCGACTCGGCAATTCGCAATCGAAGCAGCGCTTTTCTGTTACAGTGCTGCGCGCCGTTCCGATGCCACTTGTACAAAGTTATCATTACGTTTTCTTTGATTGGCCATGAAAAAATTATCCAAAGAATTCCCATTACAAACGTGAACTGCCATTGCTGGGTTTGGATCCTATTTAGTTTCGGTTTCCTCACGGGTCCGTCAGTTTGTATCAAATACCTTACGCACTGTTCAGAATGAGAAGTCGAGGTGTTCTGACTCTCTTCTACGTGTAGCAAACATAAACTCTTTATTTGAAAGGTAAACAGGAAAGTGGGGAGGAATCTGGCCAACAACGTTCCTGTGTGCGTTTCCGCGACTTAGCTGTGCAGTGTCTTCTTATTGTAATACAAATGCTAACCAGTTCAATCAAAATACAGGTGACAGTAATGAGAAACTGGAGGGTGGAATAAGACTTAGAGAAGCGTTGCAAGTAGTATCGGCAGTCAACACACAAAAATAAATTGTATCACAAACAGCAGGATGTGATTTATTTCAGTTCACTCAATTTTATTTCACCGAAAAAGATACCTCTCTTCAATCTGCAATTACGGTGCCTTATTAAAGGGATGTGTGACGAGTTGGTCACGCAACGCGTTTATAGGGCTCCTTGGGTTATCTATCCTTTCCAAATTATGGTGGAGAGAAAAACAGACATGAGATTTTAGTTCGGGCTTGTGGATTTAGAGATTCCCTATTTTAGAGATTCCCCATTTTAGAGATTCCCCATTTTAGAGATTCCCTATTTTAGAGATTCCCCATTTTAGAGATTCCCCGTTTTAGAGATTCCCTATTTTAGAGATTCCCCGTTTTAGAGATTCCCTATTTTAGAGATTCCCTATTTTAGAGATTCCCCGTTTTAGAGATTCCCTATTTTAGAGATTCCCCGTCTTAGAGATTCCCTATTTTAGAGATTCCCTATTTTAGAGATTCCCCGTTTTAGAGATTCCCTATTTTAGAGATTCCTCATTTTAGAGATTCCCTATTTTAGAGATTCCCTATTTTAGAGATTCCCCATTTTAGAGATTCCCCGTTTTAGAGATTCCCTGTTTTAGAGATTCCCCGTTTTAGAGATTCCCTATTTTAGAGATTCCCTATTTTAGAGATTCCCCGTTCTAGAGATTCCCTATTTTAGAGATTCCCTATTTTAGAGATTCCCTATTTTAGAGATTCCCCGTCTTAGAGATTCCCTATTTTAGAGATTCCCTATTTTAGAGATTCCCCGTTTTAGAGATTCCCCGTTTTAGAGATTCCCTATTTTAGAGATTCCCTATTTTAGAGATTCCCCGTTTTAGAGATTCCCCGTTTTAGAGATTCCCCATTTTAGAGATTCCCTGTTTTAGAGATTCCCTATTTTAGAGATTCCCCGTTCTAGAGATTCCCTATTTTAGAGATTTCCTATTTTAGAGATTCCCTGTTTTAGAGATTCCCCATTTTAGAGATTCCCCGTTTTAGAGATTCCCTATTTTAGAGATTCCCTATTTTAGAGATTCCCCGTTTTAGAGATTCCCCGTTTTAGAGATTCCCTATTTTAGAGATTCCCTATTTTAGAGATTCCCCGTTTTAGAGATTCCCCGTTTTAGAGATTCCCCATTTTAGAGATTCCCTATTTTAGAGATTCCCCGTTTTAGAGATTCCCTATTTTAGAGATTCCCTATTTTAGAGATTCCCTGTTTTAGAGATTCCCTATTTTAGAGATTCCCTATTTTAGAGATTCCCTATTTTAGAGATTCCCCGTTCTAGAGATTCCCTATTTTAGAGATTCCCCATTTTAGAGATTCCCTATTTTAGAGATTCCCTGTTTTAGATATTCCCTATTTTAGAGATTCCCCGTTCCCCATTCCCCGTTCCCCGTTCCCCGTTCCCCGTTCCCCGTTCCTTGATTCCCCGTTCCCTGTTTTAGAGATAGCCATTACATCAGGATTAGTACAGTGATACATCAGTCAGCGACCGCGTGAAAATTATTTAGCTCGGCTTTCACAAAGGAACTGTCAAGTTGGTGATCGAAAACAGCAACAAATCGCGCTCACGTACGTAGAATGCGCGAGAGTCACGAACCATCTCTCTGTGCTGCGCTATGAAAACTGCAACAGAACAAATAAATAAAATACCTCGCTGTAATTGTCAGAGAATATTGCTTGCATCTACCTTACATTACCTCTTACGTGCGACGCGTAGGTATTTTCAATGATATGAAGTACTGAAACAATATCCACTGCATCAAAATACTAAATAATCGCTGTACACTGTCTCTACGCTGTGATCGTGGGAAGGTCTCTCAAAAAATACAATCTCTTCAGAATATTAGTCCCCTGTTATTGCAAAAGACTGTTCAGTGAACAGAAACAAGCGATACCGAAAAGGCTAAACTCTTCGTTAGGCGTAATGTTTATATGTGTACTAATGCTCCTGAACGACGATTTAGCTTCGCGCGAACATGTCCTTCGCGAAATTACTCCTTACAACCTGGTATCTTCGACATCTGCAGTCGCTTGGCAGACAAAAGTAGTCATAAAATTCATTCCTCTGAAGCAGCTAGAAGAAATGCACGTTGCAGACGAGTCGATTTTGAATAGCCTCTTTGCGGGCCTTTCTGATAAACAAGTCTTCCCGTGTCTCCTACGTGTCAGCCAAGGTGAGATGATTCTTTCACACTAAAAGTGTTTGTGCAGTCAGTTTCCTTCCATCAAATACAAATCGCTTGAATGTTAGGCAAACTGCAGCCACAATCGTAAGATCTTACGGGCCAAGATACTCAAATACGAGTCCATTAAAGGTCATTTAGCTCAACTCTCGGATCGCACATCCAACATGGCGTCGTATGAAGATCGCGCGTGTGGCACGTTTTCCGTTCTAACTCTTGATTGGCGCATAGAACAATGCTGAATTTTGGCCGTGAGGAACAACACAGGGGAATGGGGAAAACTAAGCAAAAAAATGCTGTTTTTGTCACGTTTTTCTTGATTTTTCGGCGATTTTTTGATATCGACCAATCAGATTCACGGATTTAATTGAATTTAATAATTAAAAGCTAACACCTTTTAATCGATTTTGCAATCTGCCTGCCTAGTTTTTACGCGGACCACTACTTAAACATTGCACATGTTATAACGCAGGATTTTAGTCATATCCTGCACGTAAGTTTCTGTGAGTGTTTTTGCTGTTCACACCTTTACTGGGACATGATTTGTACTGTAAAGCATAGCTATAAAACTAGTTCTCTTTCAGTAACTTGTTAAACTCCCTGATGAAGTCTGTGTGATCAGACGAAAAGCGGACAGAGAATAAAACAAGTTGATAAGGTACGTTGCTGTGTGCTGCTCACTAGTTTTTCATTATCTCACGCACTGCAGGATCAAGATATGATTCTGTCACATCATTGCTTTCGTGGTTTAAAATCGATACCCGATATCGACCGATATCTGAGCATGACTCAGAGGTGTTCCTGCGAGTGAAACACACGTGGTATCACTTATTGCGCCTCCTCGCAGCTCGAGATTTTCACACAATAGTCGCTTTTCAGAAGAAAAGTGGTCCTGGAACAATCACAACAGGCTGGATTCCTAACAAGCTGGATTCTGGATTCCAGTGGTTGGATTCCGGATTCCATAAGCTGGATTCCGGATTCCAAAGTCGTGGAATCCGGATTCCACAGGCTAAAATTGCCTGGATTCCGGATTCCGGAATCATAGGGCGAATGAACGCTCAACTTCAAATATTCATTGATAAGTTCATTCTTCGATTTCATTCTTCGAAAAATTTAGCGATTCTTTGAAAATTGGATTCTACATTCGAAACATTAATTTAGTTATTCGAAATTCTTCTTGTAACATCGTAATAATGATTCAGACTTTCCGACCAGGAACTGAAAAGTTAGTTTTTGTACCGTATTAAATTAGCTCAATTTTCCGGTATGTCACGCGTGATATTTTTAGGCGTCGCGACGTGCCTAGGCACGTCGCTGCCGTCTCATAAAATGCAACGCACATTCCTGAATTGTCGGAAGTCAGTAGACTTAGTCTCCGCACGGGCTCTAAACAATCAGGCTCGTTATAATGACGTGGATTTTACGAGATTGAAAGCTAATGTTTCAAATACCGGACGATTTGTTGGTGACATGACCATTCTTGCATGTGAAGCGTAATTTTGTTGTTTTGAGTTTCGCGGCGAAGTTGAGTAAAGGTAAGCGTTGAAATGTTTATTTCGCTGTTTTTGAGGACATTTCGTTTTTAAGGGGCAGTGTTTACAAAGGCTAGCAAGAACTTGGGAGTTGTGTGCGTCCAATGCCCATCCGCACTCACGAGCGTTCTCTCAGTGCACGAGACGGAAAGCAATCTATACCTGCCACTGTAAACCCGACCCTTACAGAATCAAAGCTGGAACTAACTTCTATAGTTTAATAAATAGCGTCCCAAAAAAAACTATAACACTAAAAAATGGAAAACAGTAAACAAAAAAATTCGGTGGTGATGAAATCTCAATCAAATAACAAACAAGGCCTGAGTAAATTGATTCCGTTGCACCAGGTCAGAAATACATTTCTGCTTTTCGGTTCTGCCCAATTTTTAGCGGAGCCAGCGCGCTAGCGCGTCAGCGGAGCTCCATTGCTAAGGAAATTTGGTAACCTATCAAGCCAAGAAATTTTGGTAGCGACGTAATAGTCATGTGACCGTCCGTCCATACGTACGTCCGTCCGTCCGTCCGTCTACACCACAGGGTCACCAATACACTTTATACACTGGATATAAGGGAAGGTACGTTTTTTCTTGGGGGGGGAGGGCTGGGGAATTTCGGTATTTTTTTCCAAAAAAGTGTTGGCCCTCCCTCGCGTTTTAACAAAAAAACTCCTGACCCCCCACCTTTAGGTGACTGACAAAAGTGCGACCCTCCCCTCACTACTACATGGTATGTTCCATGCTGTAGAAACCTCAGAACGTTTCGCTTGTGAACGCAAAGTGTTTGAATACAAATATATCTCGATGTTGAATGTGTGCGCGCTGAAACAAGGAAAATGCGAACAATCAGTGTGGGATATTTACGTTTTATAGCTGAAGTTTGAATATGGAAGTATAAACCTTGACTATTATAAAAGTTTTGAACATAAAATATCCAAGGGAAAATACACGCGCTTCCTTCTTCGACTAGCCGGCATTGCTGTTGGTTATTTTAACAGGTAAGGTTTATTTGTTTAGCATGCGAAATCTGCCTCTCAAAAACAAATATTTCCTACATTTCCGAATTCTGTTAAAGGCAGACAGGCCTCTGTAGGAAAAGGAAACTTCTCGCACACGATTGAAGCATCATTAAAAACTTACCTATGAAGCCAAACATCATCTCGCTTGTCATGGCCGCTCGTGTACTCGATTGTACTTTGAAAATAGTACTCGTGATTCACCCTGGATGGTCATTTATTACACCAGAGATAAAATATTTAATAAATTATTAAACCAGCGTATATCACATGATGTTTCTCACTTTCCAGGTAGGCTCTGCGTGATCTAGCTCAATTTCCGCTCTATAAAAGTATTACACAAATCTTCTTGTCGTACCATCATCGCGCGTTCTCAACTACGATCAGTACTATGGGTATAGATTCGCAGGGAATCAATGGGGGAAAGTGTTCATGCAGTGAATGCGCGGAGTTTGTGAGAGGTGGTGGAGTACTTTGTGGTTATTGTGAGTGCGCCCCAGTACGTCACGAGAAATTGACAGATCCAAATTCCGAGGCCACACAAACAGCACACGATGGGCAAGAAAACCAACCAAGAAGTAGCATTTGGAAAGATGTCTCACTAGGGTGGATTCCAGATCCAAAAGGCGATTATACTCGCTTTTCCAATTCCCTTTTGGCAGAATTCTCATTAAAAAATTCTGGAAAAGATGTGTGACCCTCCCTTGAATAGCTCACATGAGGTATGGCCCTCCCCTTTTGGTGCTCGCTTTCACTGATGACCCTCCCCTCTGAGGCCCCAGCCCTCCCCCCCCAAGAAAAAACGTACCTTCCCTAACCCTGTGCTGAATCCCATGTGCGAAGTCGCATGTTGACCCGCGTTGTAGCAAAACAAGCAAAGACAACAAAAGTCAAAAGCAAATTTGTTAATGGAAAAAAATTTCGAAAGAATACTCAGTTGTCTTTTGGTGGAAGGGGAAAAGTTCAATTTAGGTGAAAAAAATTAGGCGATAAAGTTCAGGCGAAAAGTTCAAATTTGCCTTGTCGGTTCTGTTCGAACTCGGTCGGCACACCGCTCGAGTTCGCAGCTTTTCGCAGCGGTTTCAACGCCAAATATAGCAGAACTAGTGCTTTTTGGTTTTTTCTGTCCACAACCATGGTTTTTGCGGCGTTCCGAAGACATTTTGCCAGGAAAAACACCAGCAGTTTCATGCTGATAGGCAGCTTGTCACGAAAAAAGAAAGACGGATTAAAATTAACGTGAAAATGTCAATAAACGCTCGTGGCCAAGTGGACTAATATCAGGCTTCATGCGCCGACGATCCGGGTTCGGCTCTCAGCAAGGATAAGAATTTTTTTCTTTTGTTTTTTCTTTCTTTTTTTTTTTTTAATTTAACGACTTGAATGAGAGTATTTTCACAAATTAATAACTGCCAACAAAAAAACAAACAAACAAACAAAACAAAAACGGGGCTCTACTTTAAGGCTTGGCTAAATCTATATATTAGAAGTTTGGTTGTCTAAACTTGTCTAAGACCTCTCAGTCTTTCGTTTATCTCTTTCCACGGTTTCAAACTAATTTAATAAAGTTTCATTCATTTTAGTCTGTATTAGAGCACGGTTAGCTATCTCAGCATTGACGTGAATATGTCTTCCAGATGTCTCTAGAAACACAGCTTTGTGGCGATAAAAAATTTGTCTGAACCCCTACGTGAAATCAAAAATACTAGACAAAATGAAGTTTGAGCTCAAAAGAGGAGAAGTAAAGCTTTTTGAGCAAAAAGCGTTTCCGCCTGTTGTAGCTTAAGGATTTCACGGTTTAAGAACGATTTGAAAGAGTCGTACAGAGGTCACTGGTTACAAACAAACAAAATTCTCAAGTTGCATACATACATTTAATTCCTTACATACCGGAAGTGCGAAATTGTCCATAACAGGTCACCGGAAACCACGTTCTGCCACATTCATGGAGTTGAAGTCGCTCTTATTCTTCTGCTTTGACATTGTGAACCTGGAACTATTGCAGTTTCAAGACTTTAAGTAATGAAAAAATTACATAGTAAAGGGAACTTGAAATAGCGACTCGTAATTTATAGACGTGTAGTCGTTGTTTGAGAACCGGATATCCGAACTTTCGAGGTTTGTTTACGTCTAAAGTCGCGTGCCACTACATGTGAAATCTAATACCGAAAAGGTGAATTGCAAAGACAACGCAGGAAGGAATCGGAAGGAAAAATTTACTCAGGTGCGTGTTAGGACTCGCTGGTCTTCAGTTTAGGTTGGCATTCGCCAGCGGGTTAGGAACAGCTGGACGAGGAAAGAAATTGGTCGTTAAGTTTAGTTGCTGTCGAAAGATTGCAAAGAAGTCTTTGTGTCTTCATGTTTCTGATCTACAAGTGCAAACATTTCTTTATGCACAAGTTGGCGGGGGGAGACAATTGGTCGTAATTAAAGTCAACGAAAGGCGATTGTGTACGTTTTCATTTGGTACGTTATAAACTATCAAAAAATTATCCACATCTTACAGATGTTCAAGGCTTTATTTACAGCTTTCAGTTTGAGTTTTATGCGGTTTACTTTGAGCTTATATATATGTTGCTCGAAATTATCGGCCAGTCAGGATTTTCCCCGTACGCGCGTATTTAATAAATTAAATATTCCATGCATCATTGGCAGAAGAGTCCTGACTCTTTCCCGTTATTAAAGAGCTCTCCAGAATCGACCGTTATTGAAATGTTTTTGGTTTCTGTAGTTCATGTCAGTTTAATTTCGTAGTTCCAACAGTTGTATGTATTCGTGCTTATGATATTGATCTGACGATTTAACTCGTTATTCTGAACTTCCCAAATGATGTTTGTTCTTTGATGACAACCAGAAGGATTCTTGAAATCCTTCTCATTTAGCTGCAAATATGTTTTGTGTTTTCTTTCGCTTACCCTTTTAGAACGATCTAATTCGTGAGCTTTTCCTGGCACGAAAAGCTATTTAAATTTGATTTTCGTATTTCAATTAGTAGAATGTTTACATAGGTGCAATGTTGGCATGATTTCTGACACGAAAGTATAATTGCCAATCTCAAGTTTTTAAATAAACAACTTATATACGCGCAAAAACTAGCCCAACGTCGGTTTCTCTTTAATTATGTAAGTACTCTTAATTCTACATTCATTCTATTATTACGAAAAAGAAGCACGATTTCCCAGACTTATGATAGCATATTTCTTTTCGAATGCTGGACCACTTTTTCTAAACCCGTCAATCGTGGTCTCTCCGTTATTCCTTAATTTTGAGCTGCCTGTTACCTATTTAATGGTGTCTCTCTCTATCCATATGCAACCACATCCTGCTCCTGATAACCCGCTGGTACACACTGAACAACGAAGACAGCAGAGGCAAAATAGTAGTAACATAAGTCGCTATTCAGGTTCTGTGGCAGCTCGCAGGAGTGTCTCGCAGCTAATAAACCCGTGTGAAATTAGCGAATGTACATCCTAATATTTTTTCAAGCGAGACGGGAAAAATTTGTTGAACAGGAAGATTTCTGAGCAGGAAAGGGGAAACCACGTAATTTCACTTGACTACTGATAGCAGATATCACACGCCAGCCGACATAATCGATTTACATCTTTGTTCCAGAAACTAAACATTTATCAAATCACAAGGATAAAAAGCTAAACTACCTCAATGAAACACTTGACTATAATCCACCATTGACCACAATCCATTTGCACCAATGATGTTTAAATCCCCACTCGTTACTTCACAAAATAAGCAATGATTGTCCCAGATATAAGATAGAAATAAATAAGCTTAGTAAGCTAGACAAGCTAGGTACATAAACAAGCTGCACAACTAGTACTAACCTCCTCTACTGGAATTCTGAATTGTTATGTAGAGAGCAGCAAACGAGTCGGTGGATTAACATGGCAACTGAAAATTATTGTTGCACGTGACGGAAGAAAAGTTCTGGTAATACGAAGGCGTAATTTTGGCAAGGATATCTAATGGGCGGATTTCCAACGCAAAATATGCAATGAATTTTAAGAAGTTCGAATTATTTCTCATTAGGTCATGACTATTCAGCAGAATAATAATAAATAATAAAACAAGACATAACATCAGAGCTGATAAAAGGTTTACGAGATAATCTTCAATCTTTTACGATCTCTAGCTGTAAAGTTGTAGAGGACTAATTGTCTTGACATATATGTAACTAAATGTTTGTCCGGAAATTAAAACGTGACTAATTATCGGAGCTGTCTGTAAACGAACTTGGGGGACATTATAGATGAATACACCCACAGACACGATTCAGCATTTGCCCTATTATCTCATCAATAAATCACACAATTTAAAACAACAATATTGATGTGCCTCCAAAAATTAAGCCTTCAGGTTTTTTAAAGTGAATTTGTAGAATGTTCTCAAAATGCAAGTCGGAGGTTGGTGAAGCTGATTAATGCTCCCAGTAAGTTTTCATATTCGTGCTAGCTATAAAAATTCTTTTGAAGTTGTTTGACTCGTCATGGAAATGGTGACTGTGAATATTTTGGCCACTCTAAGGTTCCCTTTGTCCGGTGTTTGACAAGTGCTAATATGGTGTTCTTCTAAAATGTATTCTTCTAGAGAGCCAACATTATTTAGTTTTTAAAAAAACGTACATGTAGTCAAACTACTGACAGCTTGTAAAAATATGCCATTTTCTCTAGCAACTGATTCATTGTAAAGAAGCGATCCCCTGGGAGCGATCCCTGCTGTCTGGATTCATAGTTGTTTTCCTGTGATTGTATATAGTTTTGTTTTTCTTCTTACGAGTTTTTAAACTTGTTTTGTAAAGCACCATTGGGTTTTGGATTTTGGCGCTATATAAATTATTATTATTATTATTATTATTATTATTATTATTATTATTATTATTATTATTATTATTATTATTATTATTATTATTATTATTATTATCTTGCTTGATAATTTTAATGTCAGTTTTCAAGGATGAATTGTGACAGGGGTATGTCTTGATCCACCGATCCACTCGGCAAATTCCATAAAAAGCATGTACTTTCAATGTTTAAATACCGATGAGACAAAACTTCGTAAATACAAGGCCGGACTGCATAAGTCCACAAGCAGTCCTTCTTTCTGCTCAGGGATAGTCTAGCGAACCCCCGAATCTCAGCTGCCGCGTAGAAACTTGACGCGCGTGAACATGGGTAACGTTTCCACTCACATGACTAATGGTATATGGGCTGTGTCTATTGAAAATATTTTCAAATGCAAAACCCGGTAGAAAATATTGGATAATTCCCTGAGCCGCTGCTGTTTGCGCGTAAAGGTATCGAAATTATCCTCTAATACCGAAATCCTACAATCCGTACACGAAGGAAAACTATTAATATGACTGTAAAACTAACAAAAACAAGAAAACCTCAGTCTTGTTTATCAAAGACGGGCCCTTTCAAGCTGGAGTTATTCAGTTGTGGGCACCGAGATTTACGACTTTTTATGATCGGCTATCAAAGATAAATCAATTTTGCTTGATCTGTTTTGGAAATTGCAAAAGTGAAAACCTGCAGCAAAAATTTTCATACCAAACCTAACCGTAACCTTTGAATTCTCCTTCAGCCCTAATGCACTTTCAGTATTATGCAACACAGTAATAAATGGCATGCGTTTTATTCAATTGCGTTAACTGTATATTTGCGTGACAACTTGTCGAAAGTTGATCTCGAGCTAAACGCCCGCGATTAAAGGTTTCTATTGTATCTTAGGCATTTTCTTCAAGACTAAGTCTGTTTACACCGCTTCATGTTTTGATCGGACAAAATTAACCTATTGTAGATTCTGACACTTCCCCCCTCTTTTTATCAGCTAGATTTCAAATCCATGAATTGGCACATTTTTTGCGAAGATACTGACGGATGTTTCAATTACACTCTTTTTTTTTTTTAAATAAGAACGTCTAATTTTGCGGCTGAATGTTCTTATTTTTTCACGTTTTGAGCCTAAAACGTTTTTGGCATGTTCTTAAGTTACGTGGTATAGAATTTCAGAAAACTGATATAAAACGTGACCAGGAAACCTTAAAACGCCCATTTTGAGCTGTAGCGGCATGCCAAATTTCTTGACATGCAGGTACATGCTGTTGTTGTTTTTTCTCAGCAAAATTCACTTTATTCACAAAATTCACAGTTGAGAATGACAAGAAAGGCAAGAAAATATAGCCTGAGCTCTACATAAAAAAATGTGATTTGATAGAAATTCATGTTGTTACTATGTGTTTTTAGCTCCATGCAAAAACGGATGTAGAACTGAATAAAAAATTACTGCTTTGTCTCTTAGTCTCAGCTTGGGTACGTCCTTAGTATGTTCTTAAAATCTAGGCCAATTTCAGCCTCAACGTTCTTATAGAAAAGGTTCTTATAGAAAAAACAAAGAGTGTACCCAGTCATAATAAATGGCAAATAAACTCACGGCTATACATGTAATTTGCTTTTCTACAAAAAGTCTCCGGAACTCCAAGGCCCGTAGTGTATGCCTCATTATCAGTTGCCGACATTCGGATATAAGCCTTTTTCTACATACCCTGACGGTTGCCTGTGAACATGCTTCTTAGTGGGATAGAGAGCAAGGAAAATCAGCGAGGCCTGGGGAGAAGGCAGCGCACAACTTCCCTCCCAAATCACCTTGCAGATCAGTTTTCTTGCGCTTAACAAGAGCACGTATGTTACAGGCTACATACCCTATTAAGTCATTGAGTGGAGAGAGTCCACGCATTTTAAACCTGTCACGCCGCTGACGTATTCTTGGTTTTCACTGTCACGCCATAGAATATTAAAATCAAAACCGGTTGATGAAAGAAGCCAAGAACTTGTAATGTTATAAAGGATACACAACTAAACAACTTCACCAAGTCTCAGATCTCTATGGTATTCGGTTATTGAGTTATTTGCCGAAACGTTCGACTGAAATTTGTAGAGCTCAGTATGGAGACGCCATGTTGGTGTCCCTCGAAGGGGCACAAACATGGCCGCCGGAAATCAATGAAAACATCTGGAATTTACTTCTGCTCTTCCAGCGATTACTTTTCTCTCGTGAACTACTATACAACCACATTAATTTCTCTCCTAATGCTTTAACTGTCCAAACTGCTAAAAATCACAAGGAGAGTCCTTTTTTGCACAGGAGAAAGTTTTGTCACGGACGCTGTGTTGGTGTCACGTAGGGTGAAAAGCCAGAAATTTAATATTCTGTATTTTCAAAACGAAAGACGCTACCGAGCTGAAAACTTGTGAAAAGATATATTTTTAAGTCATCTTCAACCTGGTGGGGATATAAAATCTGAAGACCTTGCCATCTATGATTTTAGAATTTTATGACGTCACGTGAAAACCAGCAATAGAACCAGCTAAAGTGACAGTAAGTTGTCCGCACTCTGTTGCATGTCTTGCATCAGTTAGTCCTAAACGGTGTTATTTCCTGTGCCCTCCGTTGTCGAAGTTAGTCTTAATACTGTCTTCAAATAAGGTGCATTTACTAATTTGTAGCCCTAACTTGAGTGAAACTGGTGTTCTGAACAATTTTCTTCAAATTCTTTTAAGAGTATCCACTTGGATAGCAATCCAAGCAAAGGAAAGCTGAAAAGGCGTTTGGGCGGTTTATTTTGCTCCAGGGCATAAATTGTGTCGGTAGCGAGTTGAAAAGGTTTCAGGTTATAAGCCTCTCTCCTCCCCAGGGGCCTCCCACAGTCACGTCTTGACTGCACGCTTAAAGTAAAGCTCGTGGAGGCTGGGTAGAGGAAAAAATAAAGCTCCCCCGGTTTTCTCTTTCCTGCTTTTTACCAATTGGAGCCCCTGCAGAGGAGAGAAGGTTACACGGCTGTGAACTGACGTGACTGGGTGTAAGCCGTCTTACAGACGGCTCGACTTTTAATCCGGACTGAAATCAGGAAATCCGTTCTTTTGCAATGAATCATCTTAAAGAAATAGCTAGAAATTCTACCAAGGCTTCTGGTCATAACATTGAAATAAATCTATACTGTAGTTTAAAACTGAAGAAAATCACAAAAGAAATACAAGACATGAAAGTGAATAAATAAAGATTGCAGGTACGTAATTTCCAGTATTGAGCTAAACCATTTTTGTTTGTTATGTGACTGTACCTTTCCTGTAAATGGATATTTCATTCGAAGTTCACAGCCGACAAAAAATTGCTAAGAATAGCAAGCCAGTCAGAGCAATTGGAAAAATCTACGAAAATCGACTGCTTATTTTTAAAATCCTCCATAGATTGATTGATTTACAGTCACTTAATTTACTTAAATGTATTTAAAATTTTATCCGCCTCTTTAAAAATTAGGGTGACAAGGTCTCGATATATTTAATTACTTTATTGAGACATCGATTTCTTAGTAACAGACTTACTGAAAGTTTGGCTAAGTTGTCATCTTATAAAATAAACATTCAATGAAAAGAATGAGTGTCTTATCTTAACCTTGGCTCTTAGGCAAGTATTTTTCATTGGGCCAATGATATAATTCAGTACTCTATGTTCTTCCAACCGATTAGCAACGAACTCATGACCTTCCGAAAACTCACGCGAAATTATCATTTTTGAATGCTTATGTTTTAGCCCTAACAGAAAGTCAGGATATTCGACTACAAGTTACGCAGCAGCATCAGAAGTTTCACCTACCTTAACAAACTAGAGGAGAGTCTCTCTTAGTAGATGATCCAGCAAACCTTGTTGTCGTTAATACTAGACGCAATTCAGAGTGTTCTCGACTAGATCATGGCAACTGATAACTAATACCTTAACATATACTGCTCGGTCAATTAGTTCTACCGTGGCTCTCAAGAACCACGTGTAAATTACCATGACAATGAATCTGACGCAAAAGTAATAAACAGTAAACGCCTAAGTGGTTTTAAATACCCAAAAACTTGAATTGTAAATCAGGTGGTTGAATTCCTTTCCATGCCACGACAATGATTCTTTTATGAATACTCGTGTCACCAAATAGCAGAAAGCAGGTGTATATACCTATTACGCTGCATGAGATCATACAGAATCACTATCCACCGCGGCACTAACGTCGGTGATAACTCAGGCGTAAATTATATATAGCTTAAATTGTGGTCAATAGGGCCAGTTTGGACGTAAGTGGACCTCCGGCGTAAGCACGTCAAACGTGAAATCTACGCCTATAAATAGGTAGGACGCGTAAAGTGGCCGTTACTCCAACTGTCACAGTTTTATTGGTCCAAGTATTATTATTTTTTATTAGTGTATTGTTGAGTTTATATAACAAAACAGTTTTGTTTTGCAATGAGATTCAAGCACGTGGCGAATTTCACCGTCTGTAAATTTAGTTTTCTCTTTGACCTCTTTAGCATTTGATCTGAACTATCATTTTCAAAATGAGCATGCAAATTTGACGTTCATGGGTGAATATGGCTGATTCGCACGTTTAAGTGCCTGGGCGTAATATCACTCATTTTGCAGTTCAGTACGACTAGAAACTTGCTCTTTGAGAAGAAGTGAGACAGGAGTTAACTTTGTTTTGATGTAAACCTTCCTGCTTTTCATGTGGTGATTACGTTGTTCTTTAATATGCTAACAAGTTTCTGATCATCCTCAGTTTTAATACATATGAAAAGGAGGAAAGCTGTAACAAAACAAAGTCAACTCCAGCCTCGCTAGGTGCACTCAAAGGCCCGGGCATTAAGCAAACAACTGTAAAATAGGCTATTATCACTAAAGTAGAGCTGGTGCAACCTATTCTAACTTCAGGGTTCAACTTATTAGGTTGGATGTACAATGAACGCCCGTGAACAGTTGGTGGTACGTCCAACGGGCCCTGGTGCTTGGTAATCAAACAAAACCGTTAAGTTCTACACATTTCTTTACAATTATTCCACGAGTGCGTGTAGGATTTGAGGTGATGAATAACCAACGAGGAATGTTAGGCCGCGAGTTTGTTACAGTTACTTCACAGCACGACTAGAAATAATTAGTTTTATAGAAAAATCTCAACTGCATTTGTTTTGGAAATATATCTAACACCGCGCAACTCGACATTGCACCCAATTTTGTTATGAGGAAGAGGCCAAGGCTGTTTGCTCATAAACTATAATGAAAAAACAGCAAAGAAAAAAAAACGACGAGAGAATTGGTTTTCCCGATATTTCGGACAGCCAAGCCGTCCTTCTCCGGGAGATTTAATGAAAATATGGAAAGTCGTTACAATATATATACATACATCTTGATTGTGGTCGTCAGTATTTAATAGAAGTTTCAACGTTTATTTGCTCATACCTTGGGTGCGGTGAACCAACCCGAAAGCTAGAAACCCAATTACCGAGACTGATAAATAAATTAATTACAGCCATGCACCAGCTAAGGGTATGATATACAGACCGGGACACTCTGAACAAGAAAATCTGTGGTTTACCGAAGACAGGTCAGTTGTAAGCACCTAGGTTCATGAACTACATGAATTCTGATATACTCCGAGCAGGATCTGTTTTGGAAATTCGGCATGAAATGGATATCTGAAATCCCCAAAAATTTCATTTCAAACCGTAGTTGCTAGAATTAAACTTTGAATTCTCCTACTAACCTTGCATTTTCAGTATTTTTCACTACAGTAACAAACGGCACGCCCCTTACAAAAATTGCGCACGTTGCCTGTATAATTGCACGCCCTTGCAGGTCCAAAGGTGCCGGATCTCCAGCTAAACGCCGCCGGGGTAAAGGGCTTCTCTTGAAGAACAAACCTCATGTTGTGCATTTTGCTCAAGATTAAGTTTGTTCTCACTGCTAAATGCTTTGATTCGAAAAAGTTGACCCAGTGTAGATTCCAGCGTTTTTGTTCCCTGTTTTTATAAGCTAGATTTCAAATGCATGTATTAGCCTTGATTGTATTTGAGCTCAACGACAGACGTTTCAGTTACACGGTCGTAACAAATGAAATTCATACTGAATTACACGTGTAATTTACTTTTCTGATTTGTTCAGAAAAGTCATCAAAAAAGCCGCAGAAATCCCAAGGTAAAATCTGCAAAGTAAAAGGTGAGCTAACATTCTCCTGAACTTATCACCTCTTGGTCCAGACGCAGTCCCACGAAAACAGTTTGCAACTGACAATGGCCTGAGGTTGCCCGTCTGAATAAGGACGTTGATAGGTAGCTGTTCAGTAGTGTCAGGGAGGGATTCGTAAAGGGTCCTTAGAATATAACCCTGCGGCATCGTACCTGAGACAGATTTTTTTGGCCTGAAAATTTGATCAAGACTAATCGTACCAGTTGCCGGGGATTCAGTGATCCTCGCCGACAATACGTTCGCTCCTGAAAGCAGACAGATGCCCAACAAGAAAATATGACATCTTGTGCCTCAGTAAACAATGTTGAAATACAAGAGTTACAACATATCTTCTACTGCATTATTCAGCATTTGTAGTTAAAGAGTTTTTTTAATAATAATTTTAACAGTTGCATCTTTGTGAAAACGTTTATTGTCCCGTTATTTTCTATAAACATCCTTGGTTGTTCAAGGGAAAAAGAGTTTTAAAACCTTGTAGAGTGCTCGAGCAACTTAAAAAGTTCTTTAAAACAATGCAACGATGTCACTACCGAACCTTTTTGAAATGCAAAGTGACTGATTTGCATTTCGTGCAAACAATCAATGTCACTTATCGCCTCGACTTAGCGAGGCGGGAAAATAAGGTCAGGTGACATTAGGTGACAAGAATTTAAAAGACCAAGTTTCACTTCTTTAAGGGACACATTTCGTTGTTCAGTCGTCGATGTGGGATTTCAAGGATTTATGGAAAACAAATTGTAAGTTGAGAACTGTTTGCCGTTTCAATAGCGAATGATGTAAATAGTAACTTGTTTTCCATGACAGGCTTTGATCGCTTCAGGATTTGTTATGTAAATTAGCTGGAGGGGGATTGAATCCCCCCTCAGTTAATATTAACAGTAACTTAACGCCATGATTTGTCACCTTAACGATTCATAAGAATGAAACGAGGTGTTAGCTTCTTGCTGCAAAATATGACGATGTTGACAGATAATTACAATTTATTGAGACCTGTTGACAAACAGAGAAGAGAAAAAAAAGGAAAAATGAAGCGCGCAATATAATCTTCTATAGGGCCTAATTTTAGCAGCGTTCTTTATATTTCCTCTTATTTACTTTATTTGGTCGTCCGCTAAAAACTTTTCTTGCTCTGCAGTTACCGCGGGCCTGTTTAACCGAACGGAAATAGACGGAGTCTGGCCGGTCGTCTGGCCGCAGGTCACGCGTGGGTAATTTTTCGCATAAGATCGAGAAATTTGTTCGCTTTTAACATCCTTTGCCAGGCACTTTTTTGCCCTACAACGTGAAAGCCAGCGTGGATCAAGTGTTCGTTAGAAATTTCTTGGCTTTGAACGACCTTTCGAGCTTGGTTTTACAGAACAGATCCCCAAAATATTGGAGGACAATTCGGAACACTTTCAGGCTTTTTGAGAAACACTTTTCGAAAGCGAACGAGCCAAAAAAAGCCCCGAAATATATTTCAGACCGAAAAGTTTCAGGACTATTTTTGAGAAACGAACACCAGTTTATTCCTTCACGGCTCCGCTTTTAGGCTTGGCTAAATCTATATATTAGTATTAATTTTAAAGCCGTATACGAACCGATCAACGTTTTCGTTGTTTGCAA
Source organism: Siderastrea siderea (assembly GCA_964030785.1). Lineage (NCBI taxonomy): Eukaryota > Metazoa > Cnidaria > Anthozoa > Scleractinia > Rhizangiidae > Siderastrea > Siderastrea siderea. Next base: position 33,809,859 of record OZ034977.1, on the reverse strand, counting down.
GAAAGTAT
>OZ034977.1:33803151-33809651 GCA_964030785.1 Siderastrea siderea | reverse complement strand
TTTGAAGCACAAAGTTTCCCAATCAACGGAAAGTTAAAGAAAGGTTTAAGCTTTCGAAAATGGAAGAAGTTAAAGATTCTAGTCAAAACTCGGATCTGGGAAAGGAAGAATTGGATAAAATCGAAGCACAAGCTCAAGCCGAAAATACCAAAAGAGCCACTTCTTGGGGTATTAAGAAATTCGAGAAATGGTGCGAGAAACGACAGCTCAACGTCGATCTGAATTCTGTTACTTCGGCGGAGCTCAACGAAGTTCTAAGGAAGTTTTATGCGGAGGTTAAATATGAAAAGGGCCAACCGTTAACCCCTAGTACCCTCACTGGCATACGAGCAGCGATTCATCGAAAACTAACTTCAGCCCCATTCAGCAGGACTATAAACATTTTACAAGACAAAGAATTTCTTCCTGCGAACAAGATGTTCGAGGCAAAATGCAAACTGTACACTAAAGAAATGAATCCTAAACCTATGCATAAATCTGCAATTGCAGCTGGAGATATGACGAAGCTACGAGAATATTTTTCTGGAGGTTTAGGTTCAACTGCATGGACAGAACCAGAGCGACTTCTTGAGTTTGTGTGGTTTTCAATCTGCTTCTATTTTGGGCGCCGTGGTAGAGAAGGTTGGCGAGAACTCACCAAGCAGTCGTTCGGCATAAAAAAAGATGACTCAGGAGCACGGTATGTTACTGAAATGCAAACTGAACAAACAAAGAACTATCAAGGAGGGTCAAAGCAAAAAGACCAAAGTTATTCCGATGTGCGAATGTACGAAAACTCGTCGCCGCTTGATCCCGTTAGTTCTTTCGAGTTTTACATCCTCCGCCTTAATCCAAACTGTCAGGCTCTGTTTCAAACACCTAACAAGCACTTCAAGAAGGAGGGATCACAATGGTTTCGAAATGAGCCGCTTGGCAAAAACAAGATCGCCAAACTCATGGAAAACATTTCCTTGAAAGCCGAATTGTCAGAAAAATACACGAATCACTGCATTCGTGCCTCCACAGTCACATCTCTGTTTCAGCGCGGAGTTGACGCCAAACAGATTTGCGAGATCACTAAACACAAAGATGAAAGAAGCTTGACTCACTACATTTCTCAAACTTCAAGTGCACAAAAAAGGCATTGCTCCAGGCTTTTGCAAGAAGCGTTTGATGGCCATTCGTCCTCAGTAACATCTCAAGAGTCACACCGCTCATCAACAAATTCCGAAAGCAGCAACATCGCCGGTGCTAGTGCAATCACTTCAGTTTCTCAGTCACTGCAGAGTCAGTTTTTCTCGTTAGCCCAGCCATATCCGAACTGTACTCAGCACATTCAAATCGGAACTTTGAACATCTATCAGAGTGCAGGTCCTTCTCATTCAACAGAAAGCGAAACCGTAAAACGACGCCGAGTAGTAATCGAAAGTGACAGTGAGTAGAAACGTGTACTGACTAAGTGATTATCCTTGTATTTTCCATCTTTGTATCTTTTATTGTCTATTGCTGGATTTTTCGGGAGACTTTTAGCTGTTTTCAGCCTTTTTTCTTTCAAACACAGCTAATTTATTGGATTGAATTCGCAGGTAACTTGTGCCGGCAATTAGATAGTTAGATAATTTTGAGTTTATTTGAAGTATTGGGTCAACTCATTCAGAGCAAATTGTATATTTATGGAAAAGCCTCATTAAATTTGTCAGATTTCTTAATATCATTTGGCCTTGTTTATTGATAATAATGATAATAAAATGACTTTTTTTCGGGAATATTGTTTATTTGCGCCCTTGTAGTGTCATTTGTGGCCCTCGCGCTTCGCGCTCGGGCCACAAATGACACTACGCGGGCGCAAATAAACAATATTCCCTCAAAAAGTCATTTTATTCCCTTATTAGTTGGCAAGTGATCGTTTCGCGGATATCGCCGAGAAATCACTCCATCGCATGAGTTCACTAGACAAAATTAAGTGACACTTTTCGGGTGTTATTATTCACTATTCGTTTCCGTTCGGTTTGCGTGACTCAAGCCGAAAATTCCGCTGAGACAACAGACTTACCATCTTGTCTGTGTCGTGTGGTGTGCATTTATAACAAGAAAGCCCAATGGGCATTTTAACCAGCTTTTCAACCCTCCCCACTCCTAGGTTTCACAAATGTTAGCGCGATCCTGTGTTTATACGAACCGGCGTGACGAAAAGTAGATTGTGTGAAACAATATTTTGACTATAGCGTTACTGGATGACGTAATGTTTAAACTCTGATGACTCAGGTTATCTTTCTTATCGCTTTTATTTCTGCTGAAAAACGCAATTTCATTCAAACGTTGAATGTCGGTATAAATTTGCCCACAACTGAGGATGTGCCTCAGTAGACCGTGAATACAAACAGTGAACATAGCAGTAGAATCAAAATATAACGCTTGATAAACACGAGCTCGAACAGATCGTCAAAGTCTGGGGCACGTTAAGGCATATCTCATGACGTGATGTTTAAATCCGGTTTGCTAACCCGGGAATCCCCATGCAAAGTAAACAAGTTGGCTCGGAACTACATGCCAGACTACGCACAAAATTACCTCAAACCAACCAACACCACACGCGAACCACACGCATCGCTTGATAATATTCTGATCAGTTATTTTCCAACTTAAAGACTCGTAACAGCTACCCTATTAATTGATCTCCTTATTAATGACCGATTCCTTCGTCTTTATGCAATTAAAATCAACTTCTCGCGTCAAGTAAACACTCATCTCCCTCCCTCCTCAAGAACTGTAATGTATCGATGGTGCAATCCACTAATTGCATCATCATACTAGTGCCAATCCCTTCTCTTCCTAAGCCACTGTTTCTCACCGTGCTAATAAGCTACAAACGCAGCTGTCGTTTCTTTCCTCTGCAAAATACAGGTTACCCAATGAGAAAACTTGCAATCCACTTCGGAAACTGTCCCCCCATAAAACGTTAAGGGAAACTGCCTCTCACGCAGCACAATATTACACCACTGCTATACAAAACGCAACTTTCAAAGCAAATCACTTTCACAGAAGCGTGATATGCTCCTCACGTTCACACATCCTTCCACTCCCACATTTTTACATCCCTCAAAATGTCAACCCCCATAACAAAACTCCTGCACTAAAAAAATTTTCACCATAACCACCAACTAGATGAGACAACACAGCCAATTTCGCATTCAATCTTATTAGCTGCTTTACTCAGTTGTGCATGCGTTATACAAGACAAATACTGAAACCCCATACTTAACAACCCTTCGCCGTTCATATCTTAAAAACTGTAAATTAAAAGACAAGAACACACTAAGGTAACACTCAGCAGACTAAGATGCGCATGCGTCTTATATAAGATAGTACCGCTCTTGAGTACCCGTACCACAAGCTTTACAGCACTTTGTTCGTATGTTAAGCCAACTGACGAAGGAAAAAAAACTGCCTCCATTTTGTAAACGGTTAACGAGAGTTTATCAGTTTTCAAAGCTCTAAATTGCACCTTTGTTTTTGCCAGTGTGGTAAACTGATACAACCATTTTCCGTGCACAGCGCATTAGGCAAACAGAGGAAGGTACGCCGGTGCTAAGACACGAAATTTAAACATCGCTATCCTAATTGCTCTCAGGATTTCCTCACGATTTGCTGGAACCCCGTTTGTACACCTAAGTGGACTGTTACAAGGTGGAAAAAGGCCTCAATGAACTGGATTCAACATAATCCAACATTGTTGAATAAAAATGTTTTATGGCAATCAAGGTTTGTTCATCATTATTCAACATTTAAGATCATGCAACATGGTGTAACGGTGTTGAATGGAAACGTTGAATTCGTTTGGCCGAGGCCTAAAGTTTCTTGTCTGAGGAAAACAACACGACTCAGCACACTCCACAGAGCACAAGTCTTGAACCACCGACTCTCCGATCTCCCGATGGAAAATCCCATGCGAAAATGCCGGATAAAATTTGGGTATGCTTAGGCCATCCGCCACCGAAAACATAGCTGAGTGTTTCTGGCATGTTCAATTCATTGATAATAGACGATTGAATGCTTTCCATTAAGTTGCGTAGTTTCAGTTGCATCGTTTCCACGACTGAATAGGGGTAGCTCCGCGTTTTACTATACCAGACGTAACTAATTTAAAATGACATCACCTAATGAGATCAATGAATAATCAGTTGACTAGTCTTTAGTCAATAAGTAAACAAGGACTAATCAATAGGTATTGATAGTCATTTATTAATCACTGATATCATTGTGTATCGATTTCTTATATTAGTTATCAAACTATCTCCTGGCTACAAACAACGATTATTTGCCCAGTATTTATGATGGAATATAATAAAAAGGAAACAACCTCTTGAATGTTACGTGAAGGATTCCAACTTTATTTACTGACTTAGTCGACAACGTAAACATCTTCCGGTGCTCGAGAAGTATTGCTTCACGATGGGGACTATATAAACACACACTCGACCAGGAATCTTCTTAATGTTTTAAAGCCCACTTTAGAACAGAAAAAACTTAATATGCACTGTGCCGGATTAGTGGATTAGACGAGACCAAATCGGGGGTCCGCGATGTCGCCGATTTCAACTCCTGCGAGAACCTCTGAAAGTCCAGTCCAATTTAATTTTCCAGTCACCTGCCGTAGCATAGCATACCATTTTCTTATAACGTGACATGGCTAAAAGGCTTTCTCCAGGACCCTTGAAAAACTGACTTCGGGTAAGACTGGTACGTTTTCTTCCGTTAGAACGATCATACAATGCAGGCTTACGTCAGAGAACTGAGGCCTGTGTTATCAACCTTTCTCAGTGCGGGTTTACCTCGGTGTTAGAACCTGACAAGATTTTCTTTGTTTGTTAGCTTTTGTTTTGCTGTACGGTATTGCTTAAAATGTTTTTGTTTCCTTTGTTTTACGTCATCCGTGAGTTTCACTTAACCTCGTGCCTTTGACAAAAGAAGCCAAGATTCCGAACGAACAGTCTTTGTAGACTCATTCGTGTCCGTGGACTGACCCTTAAAATCCAGCACAAACTTTCGAATCTGATGGAAAATTTGTTTCTTCCTATAATCTGCACAAGTTGCCTTCTCAAAGGCATCTCAAGAATGCAGTTTCCCATGCAAATTTGAACTTGCTAGGCCAAAGTGGCTAGTTGGCACACGAAGGAATCCATTTGAAACAAGTTTTGCTATTCTTAATTTTATCACCATATTGTTTTGCTGTGATACGTGGCTGCACACGCACGCGTTTCAAACAGCACCGAAATATTTATATCCAGCTTATTTCTTTAAGGACGTTCGCGCGAAAAACGTCTACAACACAGACTTTTTTCATACTTTGGCTTCAGTCAGATAATGAGATACCTTTGTCAGAAATACAAAAAAATTGGGGGGTCACCGACTTCGTTTTCGAAATAAAGGGCGTGGAAAACTACCCCAATTTTGACACATCGGCCCTCGTAATTCGACATGGGCTCAGTGCTTGTTAGTTGAAAAATATTAAAAGTGATTCGCTGTAGACCTACTTTCTTAGTGAAATTTTATTTAAGTGGGTTTGAACCGGTGTCATCCTTTTAGTTAAACTCAGCCTCTAAGATGGACTTTTGCGAACACCGTGCAGCTACAATAATAGCAGAATTCGATAATGCGAAGGCAGAAAAGTTGAAAAAAATCAAACTTCCACAACACAGATTTTCTTTAATTTTTCACAAAACGTAGATAATCGACAAATCACTTTCTTTGTCTAGATCACTTTCTTTGTCAAAAGAAAATATGGGGTCACCGAACATTTAAGAGAGTTAAACCTGTGCATAGATATTAAAGTGCCCACTAGCGCTATACATCTACACATGCCTTCAACAGCGCGCGCTCAACGCATGACATGACATGACATCGCGAAGTGAATTGCGTGTGCAGTAAGGATGCGCGGAAACAATTAGTGCGAACCAGGGCGGGAAAAGGTTGGGCGATGAAACGAGCAGTCCGCTCTTCAAGCGATGTGTGATGCGGAGAAGGACTGGCACGAGCGCTCTTTCCGCGCTTCCGGTGCGTTTGGTGGCCGGCAAAATTTACCTTTCAACAAACCGGAAATCTCATTTTGTTTCTTTATTTTTCAGCCAGCCGTGCACTATGGTTAAAACGTTTTTCCACAGTCCTGGCTCACAGCTTAAAATCCTTATGTCTGCGTGGACATTAGTCAATCTTTTTCACAGTAAGTTCCCGAAAAATGCGCTCAATTTGAGAGTGTCGAATGCTTGCTCTTGCCGAAAAACATGACATGGTTGTCTTTCCTCGTCTCTTTTAAAAAAGCTCCAAATTACTCCACCCTAAATCTTACATATATTAAAGGCCGATAAATTTTACATGACATAATAAAAAATTAGCTGGAGATATTTGGAGATAGTGGCGTTTTGCAACTTTAAACTTTGCCTCCTTGCAACGCGCCATGGCGATGATTCGTCGCAACGCCACAAACTGTATGTAAACAAATTAAAAGTGAAATTAAATTTGCA